>SJYQ01001193.1:2136987-2207009 GCA_006410935.1 Redunca redunca
CCAGCACCACTTGTTAAAGAGATTGTCTTTACTCCATTGTATATTTTTGCCTCCTTTATCAAAGATAAGGTGTCCATAGGTGTGTGGGTTTATCTCTGGGCTTTCTATTTTGTTCCATTGATCTATATTTCTGTCTTTGTGCCAGTACCATACTGTCTTGATGACTGTGGCTTTGTAGTAGAGCTTGAAGTCAGGCAAGTTGATTCCTCCAGTTCCATTATTCTTTCTCAAGATTGATTTGGCTATTCGAGGTTTTTTGTATTTCCATATAAATCTTGAAATTATTTGTTTTAGTTCTGTGAAAAATACCGCTGGTAGCTTGATAGGGATTGCATTGAATTTGTAGATTGCTTTGGGTAGTATACTCATTTTCACTATATTGATTCTCCCGATCCATGAACATGGTATATTTCTCCATCTATTAGTGTCCTCTTTGATTTCTTTCATCAGTGTTTCATAGTTTTCTATATATAGGTCTTTAGTTTCTTTATATAGAAAACTATAAAACACTGATGGCGGTGAAATCTTGATCTCCAAATGAAGACCTTGTATTGAAGAGGAAAATTTAAAACTTACAGCTAGGAATAACTTCATGCTCATTCTGCTTCTAGAAGATATGCTTGCTGAGCCAAGAAAGGAACAAGCTGACATAGCAATCAATTAGAGCCATAAATTGTTCTGATAAGTAATGGAATGTTCTGTTTCTGTTAAAAATTCCATGCACGTAACCCATACAACTCCCACACTCTGTGACTGCCCATAGTAACCAGGTAACTGATCAAACCATGTCAACTGTAATTGTGTGTACTGACCCTCTAAAAATGAAGCTCACCCTGAGGTTGGGGCCCCAGAACTTCAGAGCGTTAACTCATCTGAGACCACCAGGTTAATAAACCTGAGCTCTCCAGTCCTCTGAGTGTGGTGCTTGGTTTCTCGATGGTCTGTCTTCTGGAACAGTATCTTCATTTGCAAAGAATTTTTCCCATTCTGTGGGGGTTGTCTTTTTCTTTTGTTTAGGGTTTCCTTTGCTGTGCAAATGCTGTTAAGGTTAATTAGGCCTAATTTCTTTGTTTTTTCATTAACGTAAATGGTGGAGGAAAAACAACTTGCTGAGATTTATGTCATAGCATGTTCTGCCTCAGGAATTTATAGTACCTGTCCTTTCAATCACATGTTTAAACTGGAGTTTATTTTTGTGTATGGTGTTAGGGATTATTCCAATTTCATTGTCATTTTCACTATTTAAGGAAGCTCCACCCTGTTCTTGTTAGAGAAATTAAATAAATAGTCTTGTTTAAGCTTCAGAGACAGAGCAGAGCAGGCCTCTGACCTTGCTTCTAGCTTCCTGGACACTGCCCTGAGTGTGTGTGCCCTGACTGCCTGCTGTGAATGCAAGGCTTGCAGCACCACAGATAAGTTCAGTTCTGTTCAGTTGCTCAGTCGTGTCCGACTCTTTGTGACCCCATGCAATGCAGCACACCAAGCTTCATGTCCATCATCAACCCACAGAGCTTGCTCAAACTCATGTCCATCGCGTCAGTGATGCCATCCAACCATCTCATTCTCTGTCGTTCCCTTCTCCTCCTGCCTTCAATCTTTCCCAGCATCAGGGTGTTTTCAAGTGAGTCAACTCTTCGCCTCAGGTGGCCAAAGTATTAGAGTTTCAACTTCAGCCACCAGTCCTTCCAATGAACAGTTAGGACTGATTTCCTTTAGGATTGACTGGTTTGATCTTGCAGTCCAAGGGACTCTGAAGAGTCTTCTCCAACACCACAGTTCAAAAGCATCAATTCTTCGGCACTCAGCTTTCTTTATAGTCCAACTCGCACATCCATACATGACTACCAGAAAAACCATAACTTTGACTAGATGGACATTTGTTGGCAAAGTAGTCTCTGCTTTTTAATATGCTGTCTAGGTTGGTCATAGCTTTTCTTCCAAGGAGCAAGCGCCTTTTAAAATAGATAGATAGAATAGGGGACAAACCTTGAGATTGTTGAGCCCTGGGAGAGGGGACTGGCTGATGTTTTACGAGACAAAACAAACAGCATTAATATGAAACCAGAGCTGCAATTTGCTCACAGATTGATGAAGATATCAGTTTGCACCCTGGAATTAATAGCAGAAACTCTGAACTTCAATCTTTGAACTCTCATCCAGAGAGTGGACTGATTGCCTGGGACCTTTTCCAGCTGGGACTCCAGATGTGCTGTGACGTGGTACTTCCAAGCACTGTTTCAGGTCTGGATGTTGGTCAAAACCCTATTTGGTGATGTATCCTTTGCTCTTTTTATTTCTCTTTTCTTTTAACGTTAGTATATTGAAAGTCAGCTAGATAATTCTTTAATAAATATTGGTATTATTTATTTGTATAGAACAAGTGGCTTATTTTGTTAACAAATCCTTTGAACCTGAAACGAAAGTGAAAACTTTCAGCAGAACCTCCCCACCTCCCCGTAGACAGGTTGTTTGTATTTTTATGAAGTTGCATGAGCTATTTGTGTGTACTGCAGACCAATTCATTATGGGTATCTTTGTCTGCCAGTATTTTTCCTATTCTGAGGGTCTTTGTCTTTCCTTTGCTGTGCAAATGCTGTTGAGATTAATTAGGTCCTGTTTTCTTATTTCTGGTTTATTTTCCATTATCCTAAGAAGTGCATGTAAAAAGTACTTGATGCAATTGATGGAAAAGTGTGTCCTTCTGAAATATTCCTCTGGAATTTCCTAGGATCTGTGCTTGCACTTGGAGCCTTATATTATTGGAGTTTCTTTTTGGTGTATGTTGTTAGCAAGTCTTCCCATCTCATCCTGTTTTTCATGGTTTGAGGAACCTCCACACTGTTGTCTGTCACGGCTCTTCTCAAGTTCCATCGTCAGCCTCAATGGAGGTGAATTTCCTTTTGTCCACATCCTCTCCACAACTTACTGTTTGTGGTGTTTCTGACAAAGGCCATTTTAACTGATTTGAGACTATACCTCATGGTACTTTGGATTTCCATTTCTCAAACACTTGGCGATGTTGACAGCTTTTCATGGGACTTGTTTAGAATGCTGTGATTGAAACTTACATGTTGAAATTGGCTTCTTGAAGGTCTGCCCAAGTTGGCCTTCCTTTTCGCTGACCTGCCCTAGGACACTTTGGGAGGGTAGGTGTTTCTTATTGGCTGCCCTGCAGGCCTTGTGAATATGGAGTGCCCATCCGCACACCTTTGCAAGGGGTTTTATGGCAGAAAACCAGAAGGTGACCACATGTCTTCAGGCCTCATCTGA
This sequence comes from Redunca redunca, assembly GCA_006410935.1. Taxonomy (NCBI): domain Eukaryota; kingdom Metazoa; phylum Chordata; class Mammalia; order Artiodactyla; family Bovidae; genus Redunca; species Redunca redunca. The sequence continues at coordinate 2,140,258 of SJYQ01001193.1, forward strand.
TTTTTTTTTCCTGCTGTAATTTCACTGTTATTATGTATTAGAGTAGAGTTAATTTGTGTTGTTCTGTTTGTTTCCTGTGTACAAGAACTTGATTCAGTTCCACTTAGATGTTCATCTGTTCTCTTTTGGGTTCTTTTTTCCTATGAGGTGATTACAGTGTGTTCTGTAGCCTTTCCTGTGGTATTTAGTAGGCCTTTTTGGCTTCTCCATTTGATATCTATTAAAGTGTAGAGGTTCATTCCAACCTCTTAATTGCTTCCTCTGCCCTAACATTTTCTTTTTGAGAACCATAAGCTGGTTTTGTAAGTTTATGAGACTGTTTCTCTTGTGTAAATGAGTTCCTTTGCATGAATTTTTAGATTCCGCCAGTCATGGTTATCTTATGTTATTTTTCTCTCTGACTCACTTCCCTTAGTATTCCAGTCCCTAGGTCCATCCGTGCTGTGGCCACGGCATTATTCTGTGCTGTTTTATGACTTAGCAGGATTCCGGTGGAGAAGTGTACCTCTTAGACTTCACTTTCTGTTTTTAGACAATTGGTTTGATTTCGATGTCTTGGCTCTTGTAAATCATGCTGCCCTTGAAAACAGGAGTGCAAGTGTCATCTCGAATTCTGATTTTCTCTGGATCTAAGCCCAGGAGTGGAGAGTAAGATTGCCCAATCAGAAATGTCAGCTAAAATTTATAGTCACAACCTGGAAGGAGATTTGGTGGAAATGTTTAGGACTCTGAGCCCAGGAGATAGCATCTCAGTAGCTCTGAGAAAATCGCTTCAAGGAGGCAGGAGGGGAAGTCAGGCTACATGTAAATTTCCGAAGGCAGCAGGCACTCTGAAGATCAGGTATGGAATTAAGGAATTTAGCTTTCTGTGTCTGGGAAGATACATGCCTCTGGGCTCACTGAATTCATAAGCATCTCAGCTATCTGGGATGAATCCTGTCTCCTTCACCTTGCTTCTTGCATTCCCCATCTCCTCAGCAATCACCCCAAGAGGTGGCAATGTCCATAGGATCGCAGTTTTGGGAGCCCTCATTCCCATTTGGAGGCCAGAAATCATTGATATCTGTGACATTTCTTGTTTATTAATATGCAAGGAGGTATTTTCATTTCATAGGAGGTTCTCCTATGCTTAGTTTTTTGTTTTTTTTTTAAGAAATCCCTATGCTGCTTTGCATATTTCCTGTACCCATTTACATCCCAATGAAGACAGGAGGATTCCTTTTTCTCTGAGACCTCTGTGGGACTTAGTTTCAGTAGGTCTTTATGATACTGGTCTTTCTGAGCAATATAAAATTGCTATGATGATTCCTTATAGTGGGTTTGATTGGCCTCATTTTAGGAGGTAGTCATGTGGAGTATGTTTCCAAGTGCTTATGGACTTTAGACAGTGAGTACAATGTACTTCTTGAAATTTGGGCCCTTCTTTGAATTCTCTTTTGATGATTTTTCCAGGGACATTATTGAAGGGCAGGTGCCATTTACAGCTTCTCAGGCCTTTTGAATAAAACTAGGCTTCCCTGGCAGAGACATTTCTTTGCCAACTAAGGTCCATCTAGTCAAGGCTATGGTTTTTCCAGTGGTCATGTATGGATGTGAGAGTTGGACTGTGAAGAAAGCTAAGCGCCGAAGAATTGATGCTTTTGAACTGTGGTGTTGGAGAAGACTCTTGAGAGTCCCCTGGACTGCAAGGAGATCCTGCCAGTCCATTCTGAAGGAGATCAGCCCTGGGATTTCTTTGGAAGGAATGATGCTGAAGCTGAAACTCCAGTACTTTGGCCACCTCATGCAAAGAGTTGACCCATTGGAAAAGACTCTGATGCTGGGAGGGATTGAAGGCAGGAAGAGAAGGGGACAACAGAGGATGAGATGGCTGGATGGCATCACTGACTCAATGGACGTGAGTCTGAGTGAACTCCAGGAGTTGGTGATAGACAGGGAGGCCTGGTGTGCTTCGATTCATGGGGTTGCAAAGAGTTGGACACGACTGAGCGGCTGAACTGAACTGAACTGAGGCTTCCCTGCTGGCTCAATCAGTAAAGAATCTTCCTGCTATGCAGGAGACCCAGGTTCAATCCCTGGGTCAGGAAGTTCCCCTGGAGAAGGAAATGACAATGCACTCCAGTATTCTTGCCTGGAAAAATCCCATGGACAGAGGAGCCTGTAAGGCTACAGTCTGTGGGGTCACAAAGAGTCAGACACCACTGAGCAACTGAACTGAACTGAACTGAACTGGGCCAGGAAAAACAGCAAACACCCAAAGGTTTGTGTTTCATTACTTCTTACCCCTTACCCTTGACCCACAGGACGTGTCCTAACTCCTCTTCCCCGGGTTGGGAAGATCCTCTGGAGAAAGAAATGGCAACCCACTCCAGTATTCTTGCCTGGGAAACTCCATCGACAGACCAGCCTGTCGGACCACAGTTCATGGGATCACAAAGAGTCAAACATGCCGGAGCACACATGTACCATGGGAAACGCAAACCTGGTTCGGTAACACATATAACTCAGATAATTACAAGTCGCAATATCTGTGAATTCCTAATACCCAGCCTAGTGTGTGTTAAATGCAGATAAAATGCTCCTGTTTCTCACTCAACTTGGGGAAGCTCACTGAAAGGTTTTGCTGCCCAGACCAAGGAGCAGTTCAGATGCTCACCTTGGTGTGTAAATTAAATAAAGCTCAGATGAACCCATGTTAAATGTTACAGTGCAGAGGTATTAACATTTATTATTTACTTTATAGTTCCAGTAACTATTTGCTCCAGGAAAAACATAAACAATTCTGAATAATAAACACTGGGTTTCTGATTAGCTATAACTTCGGAAATTCAGTTTCTCTGATGGCTCCTTGTGACTTCTAAAGTAAGTAAATTGTGAGTACACAAGGAACAACTTCGACCCACATCCTAGTAAACAGGCAAAGCTAGTGAAAAGTATAAAGGAAAAAAAAAAAGGCCATTGCAGGTCCTAGAAATTGGCTACTCCTTCTCCCGTCCCCAGCATCAGGTTAAAGGGCACAATTCAAAGGTAAGATTAAGGGTTCCATCTCTTGTCTGTCTCCTTGGAAGCAGGAAATAAATCCTGTGAAAAGTACACTCTGGGAGCTGAGGCCTGAGGGTGGATGGCTGCAGGCCCAAACATCAAAGTGATTAATCTAACCAAGTTAATGCAAATGATTTTCAACACTTGAGCTGGATATTTCAAGTATGTCATCTATCTCCTACGTGGTATAATGTTGATTGTTCTCTATTTGATCATGGTCAACTTCAACAGTTCTACCCGAATGTGGAGCATCATCCAGAGAGAAATCTCCAGCATAAAACTTCACAAACCACTTTGGACACAAGGAAACAGTGTGGACTCCGGGGACACCTGGAATCCAGAAAGCTGAAAGAGGCAGGAAGGACCCTTGGCTGGAGCCTCTCAGGGGAGCGCAGCGCTGGGACACCCTGACCTCAGACGTCTGGTCTCCAGGACTGAGCGAGGACAGGCTTCTGTTGTTCAGAGCTTCCACGTGTGGTCATTTGTCCCTGCTGCCCCAGGAAGCTCATGCAGTTGGCAGGAAGCTCTCTGTCCTCACCTAAAGCCTCCCTCCCATTAGGGGCAGCTCCCTGCACCTATGCTGTTTGCACTAACCATGAGGCTCATGGTGAGCCCAGCTCCCTTTCTGGGCACTGGCATTTTGGAGGGTGAGGGCAGACACCACCACATGACCAGCCTCCAGCCAGGTGCCAAGTCTCTAGTGAGCTTCCCTGAGGGGACAAGGGTCAAGGTGACTGTCAGGGTTCTGCCTTTAATCTCTGGGGGAAGAGACATCCTCAAGGGAGGAGAGGGAGGAGAGGCACGATGGCTCAGGGCCCCTCCTCCCAGTGCATCCCCACTGTGCCCTGAGGCCTGTCTCAGCTATGAGCACACCAGCCTGTGCTGAGTCCTGGAACCTCCCAGCTGGTCCCAACGGTGGCTCTGCAGACCCCACCCTTTCCTTCACGCTCTAGTAGGTGGGACACCCCTTCTTGCCACTCCAGGAGCGGTTCTGGAGCCAATCTGTGAGTGGTTCTGGGGTTTGCAGGCTGAGCCCCTGTTGCTGTGCCCCCCTTCCCCACACGAACATCCAGAGCAAGCTGTCTGCCCTGCTGCCTGAATGCCCTCCTCCACTCGATATTCTCAGGAAAGGATCAGGGGTTGCTGTAGGAGCATCTGAAAACTTCTTTAATAGGGCTGTCCTTCTTCACAGCCCTTTAAACTTGTTCACACCTTTAGAAGGACCTAACAAAAGTCGTTAAGGTAAAGGGTCTAGAGAAAAGAGAGGAAGCTACAACTAGATGGAACCAGCTGGGACCACGATGGCAATGAATCTGACTTCCAACAGACCCCAGGTTTCATTGCATATTGATTTTAGTGTATTATTGATGTAGGAGATAGATGGGCTCCAGATTAGACATTTATAACTGGCCTCCTGTTTGCATTTCATGGGACACGAAGAAGTGGGCTTCAGGCTGGATGCTTACAACTGTTAGCATTTCTGAGAGAAGAGATAGGTGGGCTTCAGTCTAGGCATTTACAATCAGCCTCCTGTTTGCCCTCTGAAATGGAAGTAACAACAGAGAGTAAATAGCCAGTGTTTGTCTCTTATAAACACCTTAAGGTAACAGTCATGGCAAGGACAAAGAGGGGGCAAAAACCTGTATGAGTAAAGGATTAAAGGATCTCTGCCCCCGACTCTTTTGGGACAAGGGAGACACACTACACATTCACAGAAAGGCTTCTTGTGGGTCAGAACTCAAGAAATAATGCCAGGCCATAATGAGTCTTGCTCCTCCCAGAAGCCTTCACTTCGAGATCCATCTTGGCTGAGGGGTGAGTGTGCACCCAGGGGAGGGTCCCAGGGTAGGTCAGGTGTGGGAAAAGAAACCAGATGATTGGGCTGAAGGAAGACAAAGACCCGGAAGAACTGCCCTATATAAATGACTTAACCGCCTCTTTACTGCGTTCCCCCTCACTAGCAGGAGACACCCACACCATTTCTCTGCCTTGCTTCTATCTTAACAAACCATTTCTCTCTATGCTCTCCCACTTGCTGTTATGCTAGGCCTCTAATCATAAATTTTATACCTGCATTTATAGTTTCTGCCTCCATGGTAAAAACATTGGTCACTGGGGGCAAAGATCCGGGAAAAAATAGCTTCTAGCCTCTAGCCCTTGCTGGTCTGGTGGCTAGGATTCCTGGTCTCATCCAGGCTTCCCAGGTTCAATTCCTGGGCAGGGAATTAAGATCTCTTCACATCACTACTTGTTGCTAACTCGATCATTATATTAAGTGACACACCAACCGTTGGCCTAGATCCAACACGAAGAACCAAAGAAAGCTAAAAAGGAGATGGCTCCCCACTAACTTGGAAAAACCCTGCCCTTCCCCTAAATGTACCTGCCTCCCCAGGATTAGCCTCACTCCTCCTCCCTTTGTCTTTATTGTTTAAAATCAAGCCATTCTCTCCAGGTGGGCAAGAAGTTGAGCTGTCAGCTTCTCCATTCTTTGGCCTCTGAATACAGCCTGTGCTGTGCTGGTCTCAGCTTTGGTTTCATAATTACCTACTTGAACCCGAATGGAAAAAGGAAACCTTCCTTGTTGAGGCAGAGTCTCAGCCAAGTGAGGGCCCAAGCAGGGTCCGTAGGACTAACTTGGTAAAAATCTGCAAGGGGAAACCTGTAAGGGGACGGTGGTCTCTGCCTGTGGGGTGGGTGGAGGGCACACCTGCAGCCACAGCACCAGCTCCTGGGCCTGGACTGTGTGCTCTCATCCCCACACTCCTGGTGCCACCTGACAGCCTGACTCGGTGACACTGGCTGCCAGGCGTCCAGTCAGGAGGGACCCAGAAGCAGCACTTGTAGCCACATCAGACGTGCCTCTCCACGGGCTGTGGATGTCCTGGGTATTAGGACTTTGCATGTAGAAAGCAAACAAAGCCACTAGCAGCTCACGTGTGCTGTGGACTTGAAACCTACGCGCAGGGCAAGCGCTCCCCCTGGACCCTGGGTTGGAAGCTTCTGCACAGGGGATGGTCACAGTAATGCTTCCTTGCCAAGTCCTCCAGGCCTCCCTGGTGGGCATAGCTGGACCCATACCCCATGGGCTCCCCGACCCAGAGCCTGAAGGGCTAATGCTAGTAGGGCCTGGGGACGAGAGAGGTCACTCCACCAACCACCCAAACCGAGCCCATCCCAGGCCCTGCTACAAGTCTGCTCGTGTTTGTTCTCCAGATCCTGAAGACAGACCTGCAGGAAACAGGGGCCATGAGTCCCTCATTGATGGTGTTCTGTGGAATTTCCATGAGACCCCTTTCTGCCCTGTTCTGAGCAAATGACTAGTCCATGCAATCATCACCCCACAAGCAGGCTGAGAGGCTGAGGCTCCGAGAAGCCAAGTAACCCACCCAGAAGGACAAATGTGTGGCCATGGAGTGGGGTCTCTGCCAGCTCCCCACCCAGGATGACTGCCCACTCACAGCACGTTCACTTCTTCCCCCTTCCCCCGCTCTGGGGCAGCTCACAGAGCCTCCTTTTAGGGGGACTCATTCACCTTCTCTTACCAGGACTCTCATCTCACAGTCCTGTTTCTGGGATCATCCGGAAGGCTTGTTACTCTGAGGAGGATTCAGTCTCATGTCACCAGGGCCGCTTTCCTGGATCACACTCACCACTGCTCAGCCTCTCCCAGCTCAGACCACAAAGGCCCCCTCGGGCCCCAAGCCCCATGGCTCTGCCTGGGCGCTCACTCCCCTCCGGCCTGGTCCTTCCCTCTCACATCCCCTGCAGGGTCGCCACTGTCCAGGGCAGGCTGTCTGCTCTGTCCCGGGAAGGCCTCTGTGGTGTCAGGTGCAAGAACCAACAGGTACCTGTGGGGCCCCTCGACGCCGCACAGCGGCCACCTCCTGCCTCCTGACCTCTTCACTTTGGGTGGGCCCAGGCCCCACTGTGTGTCCTGGTTCTCATCTCATCCCAGTGCTGCCCATGGGGGAGTCACTACGCTACTCTGTACCTGCTGCACAGAGAGGGTGCTCGTTCACACAGCCCTCCCAGGAGCACAGGGTTCTGGTGGGCAGGCTCCTCCAAGGATATGGGGCTCATCTGGGCAGGTGCCCCACAGGGCTCAGCACCCAGGAACCGTGTACAGAGCCCTGTTGGTCAAGTCTGACCCTGAGACCCCTCAGAGCAGGACCTGAACTAACAAACAGCTGCTCCTGGACAGGTCAGGGATCCTGGGCTTCACGATGCAGCCTCCCTCCCCCGAGTCTTCCAGAGACTGCCACTGCACCCAGGCACTCCGGCGTTGTCTCCACACACCACCCCTCCTCTCCCTGACTCCTAGATTCCTCTCATTAGGAGGTCTTCTTGAAATTACCTCCCACTCATGGGCCAGATGAAATGATTAGAAAACAAGCCAGAGCTCCAGCCCCATGTCCATCCTGACCCTCAGGACCCACAGTCTGTTCCTTGCACCTGCAGGGCACACCAAGGCCCATTTTCTGCAACTGTGAGCCCCTGATGGTGGAGGATTGGCTGGCCTGACTCAGCTGGCCAGCGCTTCCCAGGTGTGCCTGGGTTGAGGTCTCAGTAAGTGGGTGTAAAAGTGCCTGCAGCTGTACTCTGCACCATACTCTGTTGGATGTGTGGATCTGGGCTGGTGAGAGGGCCTTGTAGGTTGCTGTTTGTGATCAGGTCTTTTCTAGACCAGGTAAGGAAGAGGTGTGTCACCTGTACCTGCTGTTGGACATCTCCCCAGGTGGATGACGGGGGTGAGTAAGCAAGAGAAAAGGCAGTGGGAGCCAGGACTGGAGGGGTAACTCCCGTAGGGAAACAGCTTCCAGAAGATCCCCGTGGGGCAGGACCATCCTGCCTGGCCTACAAGAGCCAACTTGGCAAGCGTGCTGTTGCTGGGGTGGTTCCAAGCACTTTCCTCCAGCCTGTGAGGTCTTTGCGCATATTCAGGAATTTTACCTGGGATGGGTGGATGAGGTTCAGGAACAGCTAGCCTGGGGCTCAGCTAAGGTTTACTTAGTGATACCTCTGTGTGGTCCCCCAACTTCCCACTGAAGATGCTCCTTGGAGTCGGGTATGGAGAGGGGATAAAGGGGTGGAGCGGGTGGAAGGGCTGCTGGCGGCATGTAAGTCCCCCACCCCTGACCATCTTCAGAACTGATCATCAGTGTAGCAAGTATATTAACTGGATTTTCACCTGTGTAACTGGTGGGTTCATAATTAGCGATGTGAACAGTGACATTAAATGTTCTCAGTCAGGACTGAGATACTACACCACATGTACAGGTGTAAGAACCTGAGGAGGCGTGTGCAGCCGGTACCCTAGGGATGGGCTTCAGATTTGACCCCTTAACATTCTGGGGTCCAGCCACTGCTTTAGCATTTCTGAGGGCCCAGTGCTGGCTCCAAGGGTTCTGCATCTGGCTTCCATCTGCGTTTAGTGAGACGCACACTTCTGGGATCCTACAGAGCAGGATCTGTGGCTGCTCTGTGGCTTCTCTAACAAATGACCATTAGCTGGGTGGTTTAAACAACAGGAGTCCATCCTCCCCCAGTCCTGCAGACCAGATGTCTGAGATCGAGGTGATGCGGCCCTCCAGGGACTCCAGAATGAGGTCCTTCCTGCTTTTTCCAGTTTCTGGGGCTCCAGGGCTTGTGGCCCCCTCCCTCCCATCTCAGCCTTCATCTTCATGCAGCTGTCCTCTGTGTCTGTGTCTCCCTTCTTTTAAGAACCTGCTAATTGGAATGAGGGCCACTCACACCCAAGAAGACCTCACCTCAACATCTTTCAATGTATCTTTAAAGACCCTTTTCCCAGATACAGTCTTGTTCACATGTTCTGGGGGAAACATCTTTTGGGGCCACCGTTCAACCCACTGAAAGTGAAAATCCCTCAGTTGTGCCCGACTCTTTGCAACTCCATGGGCTATAGCCTGCCATATTCCTCTGTCCATGGAATTCTCCAGGCCAGAATGCTGGAGTGGTTAGCCTTTTCCTTCTCCAGGGGATCTTCTCAACCCAGGGATCAAACCCAGGTCTCCCGCATTGCAGGCAGATTCTTTACTATCTGAGCCACCAGGGAAGCCCATTGTCTGTGTATAAAATCAAGCTCATTTTAGGAGATGACCAAGGTCCCATACAGACTGGCACAGATAGCAGCCATGTGGGTGGGGGTTCGGGGAGAATGAGGACCATGGAATTACCTGGAAAGGATCAAGGCCTGGCTTCATCAGAAGGTGAGCTCTTCTACCTTGGGGCCCATGAGAACAGTCACTCCATCCTACCCATGGAAAGGGGCCCAAGGTCAAGTCCAGAAATGTCTATCTTGCAAAGCTGGCTCTTCTGGATGTCATCATCAATACCATGATGTAGCCAGTAACTACTGGATTAGGGGTAGAGGAGAACTAGTGTGTGAACTGGCCCTGGGCTCTGGAGGAGGTGCTGACAGTCACTGGGGCACCAGGAAGTGGGAGCCTGGGAGGCCCCTGTGTTACTGAACCAAACTTGGGTCCACACACCTGAGCTCAATAAAGCCAGTCTACTGACGCCAGGTTGTGGTGAAGGAAAGTAAAGCGATAATTATAAAAGTACCAGTACAAAGAGGACGGGTGGCTTGTGCTCTAAACCCCAAACTCCCTGAAGGGTTTCAGCAAAGCAATTGTACGGACCACATGAGGGAGGGGGTCACAGAGTATGTGATCTGCTGGTGCACTGTTCTCTGGCTGGCGAGGTAACAGGCAGCTAACCTCACAAATTCTCAGGCACCGGAAACTCTGGGGGTTACATGTTCCTGCTCATTAAGTTAACCTCTTCCATTCAGTAGGGGTTTTAGCATCTGTAAAACAACTCAGGGAGTATGTATCAGATACTGTTATTTCCATACTTCAGAGGATATGGTTGGGGTCTGTCCTGGGAAGGCCCCATTGGCTCCTGCTCGGTTATACCAGGTGTCTGGGCTCAGCAGCAGGGGAAGGTGGGGTTGCCTTCTGGGCGTGGGGAGCAGCAGGATCATAGTCCTCCAAGGGGCCTGTTAGCCCCCAGGGTGAGATGGGGAGGCAGCGGATAGACATATGCATCTGGCCTGGAAGAGGGGTCCAGGCTGGAAATGTCACTGGAATCATCACTGGGAGGAAGAGGAAAGGCCAGGAAGGGTCAGGTGGGTCACAGTTGACCCCATGCAGGTGTTGGTGGTCTTTTGGAAGCAACCTAGAACCGGAAGGGCTGACCCTCAGGAGCTCAGCTTTATTCTTTTGTTCCTTTGTAAAAAACCGTGTCAGAGTTTGAGACACCATCTGGAGACTTCTGAGCCCAGTGCTGCTGTGTCCTCATCAAAGGAGCTCAGCCCTGCCCATGTCCCCACTGGGCACAAAGCCTATCAGGGCACAGGGGTCCACAGACTTCAGGGAACCCTCTGCCCTCAGGACTGGTCTCCCTTCTTCCTACCAGCTGCTGGTCCTGATTCCACCCCCAGAGCCTGAGGAGTAGTCCAGTGTATGGAAGGACCACTCAGTCCTTGTGTTCCCGTTGCTGGACATTTTGGTGGACTCTATGTCTTCGCTATTTTAATAATGCTTCCCTGAAAACAGGGGTGCACGCATCATTTCAAATTGTGATGTTCTCCAGATTTGAGCCCAGAAGTGGGGTTGCTGGATCCCATGGCCCCTCTGTTCACTTTTTTCAGGAACCTCCATGCCATTTTCCATCATGGCTGCATCCTTGTGCATCCCCACTCAGAGTATAGGAGGATTCCATTTTATGTACGTCCTCTGCAGCATTTATTCTTTGGAGATCTTTCTGACGATGGCCATTCTGACCTGTGGGAAGGGATTCCTCACTGTAGATTTGATTAGCATTGATTTAATAATGATCGGGTCTTCCCTGGTATGGCTCAGCAGTAAAGAATCTGCCTGCAGTGCAGGAGATGTGAGTGATGCAGCTTCAATCCCTGAGTGAGAAGATACCCTGGAGAAAGAAATGGCAACCCATTCCAGTATTCTTTCCTGGAAAATTCCATGGACAGAGGAGACTAGCAGGCTATAGTCCATGGGGTTGCAAAGAGTTGGACATGACTGAGCAACTAAGCACAGTAATGAGTGAGGGGGGATGTCTTTCCAGGTGCTTGATTCATGTATAGCTAGACATATATATGTTCTTTTTCAGGTTCTCTTCCCATATAAGTTATTACGGAGTATTGAGGAGGGTTCCTTGTGCTATGCAGTGGGTCCTTGAGAATATTTTTATAAAAAATAGTGTGTTTTAGTCCGAGTGCTGAAGAATTGATGCTTTTGAACTGTGGTCTTGGAGAAAACTCTTGAGAGTCCCTTGCACTGCAAGGAGATCAAACCTGTCCATCCTAAAGGAAATTAGTCCTGAATATTCATTGGAAGGACTGATGCTGAAGCTGAAGCTCCAATACTTTGGCCACCTGATATGAAGAACTGACTCATTAGAAAAGACCCTGATGTTGGGAAAGATTGAAGGTGGGAGAAGAAGGGGATGACAGAGGATGAGATGGATGGAAGGCATCACCAACTTGATGGACAGGAGTTTGAGTAAGCTCAGGGAGTCGGTGATGTACAGGGAAGCCTGGCCTGCTGCAGTCCATGGGATCACAAAGAGACACGACCGAGTGACTGAACTGAGCAGCCATCAGACTGCAGACACTCGCTAAAGTAAGCCCTGAGGAAAGGGAGCTCAAGATGTGAAAACAGAATGCTGGCCCCAGATACTGCTACTGCTGTCACTTCAGTCGTGTCCGACTCTGTGCGACCCCAGAGACGGCAGCCCACCAGGCTCCCCTGTCCCTGGGATTCTCCAGGCAAGAACACTGAAGTGGGTTGCCATTGCCTTCTCCAATCCATGAAAGTAAAAGTGAAGTCGCTCAGTCATGTCCGACCTTCTGCGACCCCATGGATTGCAGCCTTCCAGGCTCCCCCGTCCCTGGGATTTTCCAGGCAAGAGTACTGGAGTGGGGTGCCACTGCCTTCTCTGGCCCCAGATAGGTGAGCTGCATATGAAAGGAATGATTTCAGTGAGCCAGGACTCTAGCATCTCCCCTCACACAGAAAAGCACTTAATTCCTTGACTCAGGATTTCTGGGTTTTTTTTAACAATAATCTTTTGATATTCAGACTATCTGTCCTTTATTACAAAGTTCTAAGTAACCTGGCTCCTCCCTTCACCTCCTGGGAGCAGTTCTCTCAGGGTTACTTGACATGTGTCTCCTGGGCTTGAAGTCCTAAAAATTCCCAGTGAATAAAACATAGCTCTCAATTTTTAGATTGTGAGTATTTTTTTAAGTTGACAGGAATATTGTAATTTCCCCCCCCCATTTTGATTGTTTAAGGAATCCCCATGCTGTCTCCATGGGCTTCCCAGATGGCCCTAGTGGTAAGGAATCCATGTGCCAACACAGGAAACATACGAGGCTCGGGTTCAGTCCCTGGGTGGGGAAAATCCTCTGGAGGAGGGCATGGCAACCCACTCCAGTGTTCTTGCCTGGAGAATCCCAGGGACAGAGGAGCCTGGCAGGCTACAGTCCACAGGGCGAGAAAAGCTGGACACGACTGAAGTGACTCGGCACGCACACACCCTGTCTCCATAGCGGCTGTTCCCAGCCAACTGTCCAGCATCGATGGAGGAGGGTTCTCATTTCTCACACCTTCTCCAGCCCTGGTTCTTTGTAGAGTGTTTGACAACGGCCATTCTGGCCGGTGTAAGGTGATACCTCATTGTAATTTTGATTTGGATTTCTCTAGTATTTAGCAAGGTTGACAACATTTCCTGTGATTTTTTTTTTTTTAAAGAGTATGAGTGAAACATCTTGCAATTGACTCTTGAACGTCTGCCCTGTGTTTTGATGAACACTCCTAGAACATTCCTTGAAGGCAGGTGTTGTTTACTCACAACCCCAGGGACCTTCTTAATATTAAGTGCCCATCAGCACAGTTCAGATCAGCACAGATTTCGACGTTGTTGTTATGGAAAATGGCCACAAGGTGGCAGCGTTTTTCATGCCCCCCTTTTTTCCTTTTTCTTTCTATGCAATTTCATTTTGATCTCATATTGGAATAGAGTTGATTTCCAAAATTGTGTTTGTGTAAGGTGTACAGGTGTTGCAGAAACAATACTCGAGAAACCAAGCACCACATTGGGAGAGTTGGAGAACTCAGGTTTATTACGCTGGCGGGCCCGGAGGAGTTAACACTCCAAGCTCTGAGCCCTCTGAACAAACAGGGGGTTACAGAGTTTTTATACACGGACATGTGGTGACCCAAGGAGGAAAAAGCAGATAACCAAGGAGGGTCTTGGAATGCAGGAATGGAAAAACCAGACCTTTATCGTCCTTCCCTCCCCTGTGTTGTAACTATTAATGGAACAGTATAACCTGTCTCCCCTCCTACCCCATAGGCAGGAGGTATTTGCCTTACTCTTCCCCCCACCCAGTATACGTGCCTCACCCAATCAGCAAATGACCCGGAAGACCCCTATCCCACCCTTGTACCCTGGGTACAAGAGTGGACTAAGGACCCCCATTCAATGTTGGTTCTCCCTTGAGCTGGCCCACTGTTCTAACCACATCTCCCACTCTAATAAAGTTTATTTCCCTCTCATTCTGTCTCATGGAAATTCTTTTCCAACCTGTGCCTGGACCATGACATTTTTGGTGGCCCATACCGGGAACTTGGGATCTCTTCCCCCTCCTCCTCACTTCTCCTTTCTCATATGGACCGTCTGCGAACAGGCAAGTGCTGTGGAAGCAACTAGGAACTCTGGCCAGGTTTACCCTCTGGTGTGTTCCAAAGGCCCCACTGCTCACTGCGCCCCAGTAGCTGCCGCCTGAAGAGGTGAGGGTCTCTCCTTTGTCTTCTTTCCTACTGAGGACTAGGCCAACCAATATTGTGTGGGCACAGGTCAGGCACTTAAAAGCTATTAGGGCGCCTGCCACGTGAAGACTCCCTTGTGACAATAAGGGAAACACAGAATGGATCGGGCCACAAGGGCATCCGCCCCCAGCAAGACAACTTCCGTGCACTGTCAGGCGCAAAGTGGTTGAAGCAAAGCAGAGACCATTGTCCTCTGGCCACCGCCTCCCTGACAGGATTGTAAGACGGATTCCTCAGCCGTCTTCCCTGTCACTTTCACTTCTTTCCTTTTCTATTTGGATTGATTTACAAGAGCCTAGGTATTGCCTCTGAGCCATCCCAAGAGTGCCTTCCACGTTTCAGGGAATTGCCAAACGGTGAGTCACCCGGCTGCTCCCAGGAATCTGTCTTTCTCTGCCCAGGTCACGTGGTGTCTTAGCTCTGTCTTTGCCTGGGTCATGTGACCACATGGTTCTCAGCAGTCACCTCTCACTGTCAGCTGTGACTCTGGGGACTGTGGACCACCTTTGTGCCATTCGTCACACAGAGAGATCACTGGGACAAAAGGGACACCTCTCTGTCAGCAGGTGGCAGGACCCCCATTCTACGGCAGGTAGGCTAAGAGTAGGTTCTGGTACGTCCTGGGAGACTTTCTTAGACTCATCCCTTGGCTATATTCTCAGAAACTGGAAAATTTTGACCCTGCGAAAGGCCTGGTCCCAATACAAACTGGGGGACCCCCCCAAAAAAAGCTTTTGCCAAAAGTAGGGAAAGGACTCAGAATTTCCTTGTGTTCAGTCCTTCATGGCCATCAGTCAGAATCTGGATTTGAGGGACTCGTGCTGCATGTGTCTTTCTTTTGCTACCCTATCTCCTGTCCCCCCTGTCTCTCTCCATCAGATTTCCTAGATGATCCCTACTTGACCTTTCATATCCACATGACCTCTAGGAAAGAATTCTGAGGTTCCCTTTGGTCCAGGTCTTTCTCCTATATTCAAAAGCCTGAAGGATCAAAAACTCTCCTAACAGTCTAAAGAATCCCCTTCTAACTATGCTTATTTCTCAGGTAGAGAGGGAACCAAGTTTCCCCCATTCCTGAACATCCTAAAGAATTCCCTTCTAACTACTCCTGTTTCTCAGGGTGGGGAAGGACCAAGTTTTTTCCCCCACTCTTGCAAATTCCCTTAACTCTTCAGATTCATCTGATGGGACAAAGACCTCACTTCCCACCAAAGGGACAATCCAAGATTTTTATCAGATGATCTGCCCCTGATATCAGAGTCAATTTGAGCACTAGTTGGTCTATATTTTAGCTATAAAACCATGACTACAGAAAGGAAAGATGACTTTTTGACACAGGATGGCCATGATATTCTTTAGACTCTGGAGAAAACTGGTTAAAATGAAATTTTTTCTCTTGGAAACTGCAAAACCAGTTCTTTTTTCATATGCAATTAAGAACAACTAGCTTGCTAAAAGGCCTGCCTAGGGAAAAGCTTGAAGTTAACCCTTTCCATGTCCTTGAAATACACAGCCAACTTTGCCTGAGACCTCAGCCTTGGGCAAATTAGAACTTCAAAAAAAAGGCGGGGAGGGGGGTGGGGGGCATCAAAGAAACATTTTAACCTCTAGCAGAAAACTATGAGATTTCTGTCTGTCTGTCTGTCNTAGAACTTCAAAAAAAAGGCGGGGGTGGGGTGGGGGGCATCAAAGAAACATTTTAACCTCTAGCAGAAAACTATGAGATTTCTGTCTGTCTGTCTGTCTGGATTTATGTATGTCTCAGTATGTGTCTTTGGCTTTTTAAAAAGTATTGCTGAAGTTGTAAATAAGTTCTAATGGTGGCTCAGACGGTAAAGCGTCTGCCTGCAATGAGGGAGACCTGGGTTCGATCCCTGGGTTGGGAAGATCCCCTGGAGAAGGAAATGGCAACCCACTCCAGTACTCTTGCCTGGAAAATTCCATGGACTGAGGAGCCTGGTAGGCTACAGTCGCAAAAAGTCCGACACGACTGAGAGACTTCACTTCACTTCACTTCTAATTTAATTGGCCTAAAGAAAAGCAAGCACTTAATATAAAATCAGACAACTCTAAATACAAGAGAAATTAACCTAAATGAATATTAGATTCACTCGAACTGGGAAATAGTCAATATTAAATATCTAGTATTAATGTTTGTTTGCTAATCTAATAGAGATATATCTAAGAGTCATTAACATAAGCATAATATCTTCACTGTGCCTAGGTTTATTATAAGTTAAATATTGTTATATTGTTACAAGTTTGTCAGCAAGGAAAATACCTTGAGTGAAGAAACTTCAAAAAAATGTAAATGAGATATGAGCTTTTAGATAAACTCTATTAAGACTAATTAGAAATGTCTGTCTAAAACAGTCCCTCTAGATTTTGGTAACCTGAATTTCTAGGGTTGTGCTAAACTAAGTGACTGCTTTATTGAATAGCTAGATCATTTCTAAAGAAAATAAGATTCTGAATGTTAATGTACATTAACTTCCTCTTACAGAGAAACTAGAGATTTTGGACTCTTTATGAATAATGTTGATGCCATCCTGAGATGTTCTCTAGAATTTTTTTTCAGAAATTATCACTGGTATTTATGTTCACCAATCTATAGAATGCTAATATAAAGGTCAGTTCTTGGTTGCTTAAGGAAAGTATGATGTGTGTTTTTAGTAAAGAAGGTATGAGGAATGAAATTACATTTTATGAAGGGAAAAGGAAGTAGGTCTGACTTACACGTGGCTGTTTCAGGATGGGAGAACAAAGTAATGGGTACAGAAAGTGATAAGGTTTGATGGAAAGTGCACCCCAAGAGAAGAGTTTTGTGCATAAATATAAATTTTCTTGAGATGTTGAACTGCCTTTGATAATGGAATGGAAGAACCAGACCCTTATCGTCCTTCCCTCCCCCATGTTGTAACCATTAATGGAACAGTATAACCTGTCTCCCCTCCTACCCCATAGGGAGGTGGTATTTGCCTTACTCTTCCCCCGACCCAGTATACATGCCTCATCCAATCAGCAAATGACCCGGAAGACCCCTATCCCACCCTTGTACCCTGGGTACAAGAGTGGACTAAGGACCCCCATTCAATGTCGGTTCTCCCTTGAGCTGGCCCACTGTTCTAACCATGTCTCCCACTCTAATAAACTTTATTTCCCTCTCATTCTGTCTCATGTCTGGAAATTCTTTTCCAACCTGTGCGCAGACCACGACAGGACAGGCATGATTAAGCAGATTTGTGGGTTTGCAGGGGCTAGGGGTATTGCAAACAGCAGGACAAGGGTGAGTGAGATAAGCTCCAGTTCCTAGTATTGTGAGTCCCCACTTTCTGAGACCTACATGATCTAGACTTTGCAAGGAGCAAGCTGAGTTACCGAGGCAGGAGGAGGAGGTAAAATTTTAACTTTTACTCTTCACAGGAACTTAATTCAATCCATGCCTATAGGCATATCTTTTCTTTTTCAGGTTCTTCTTCCCATATACAGAAGATCCTAAAAAGTACTGAGAAGCAAGAGTCAGAGAAGAGAATAAAAATGTGGCAAGAGGTGGTGGAAGTGTTGGAAACAAATGCAAAACCCAAGAAATGTAATCCTGTAGAAGCAGGGCTTTGCAAATTTAAAGCACAGAAACTGGATTCTGGAATTCTTTATGGTGGGTGCATTTTCCCTAAGAAACTGCCAGAGAAGCCACCCACTGTGCCTATTGGCTTTGATTTTGAAATGGAGAAAAGAATCAAACAGCAAGAAGAAGCAAAGAGGGTACTGGAGGATAAACACTTTAATGCGAAGCCTTGCCCTTACCATATCCTGTTAGGTGTTGTGGGTGTTCCCAATAAGAAAGATATTCCACTTACCATCCCCAGGACCCCTGCCTTTGTTCAGAAGGAGAGAACCCCAAAACCCACCCAAGAGGGTGAGGATGAGGAGCAGCCAATGGTGAGCAGAGCTCAACAGTTGCCGCATTATGGAGTACCTTTTAAGCCCAAAATCCCTGTGAGGAGAACTGTGGAAATACGCCCTCTCTCTTTTGATTCAAAAAGTCACTTACAGAAAGAGAAGAAAATAAAACAGCTGCAGAAAGGGGAGGTGCCCAAGTTCTAGGCGCTTCCTTTGCCTCATTTTACCACTATTAACCTGCAAGAGAAGAAGATGAAGAACACAACTCAGGTTGAGCCTTCTGCTTGGAGCCTGGCAGAAGAGGTGCATGAAGGCACAGACTTGGGTGCTCCCTGTGCCCCAGTGACAAAGAAGTCTCCTCCTGGTGTGATGGAGAGAGCAGCTTTGGTTCCCAGATGGTGTCTGTAGCCAAGACTAGCAGTGGAGTTGACTGGAGAACTTGAGTGGTACCCACATAATCAAGGGCTGCTCACGTACAGTAATTTGTGTTGCTTCCAGCCTCCCCCTGTTTTATAAGTCAGACTATATAGTGATTTAGTTTGTAATTTATTAAAGTGTAATTTTTACTGCTTTTACCCTTCACTTTTTATATTTAAATTAAAAAATAAAGATACTTGATTCAATTTATAGTTTATGTCTGATTCTTTCCTCTTCTCTGTGCAAACTGAATTTGGAGTTAAGGAGCCCTTTGCTGTTGGGGGGGAGCCTTGTTAACCGTCTGATGCGGAAGAGACTGGACTGCCGTGTCCCTCACAGGGGCTGTCTGCCGGCTTCGGGCAGAGCTGCTATTCAGGCACCTTCTTCCCGTCTCGGTGCTGACGATGAGGGAATGCTGAGCAGGACATGTTTTAAGTCCTCCTGTGAGCTAGGCTGAAATCAATATGTTTGTCTTACTAAAAATTAGAAAAGGCAGTTTCATACTCCTCTCAACGGTGATTCTTAGCATTTACATGCTATCAGCAGCACCGAAAGCGTTCTCTTTCCTCCATGTCTTCTCCACCATTTACCTCTGTGGACTGAGGATGGCCTTTCAAACAGGTGCACGGTTACCTCGCTGTGGTTTTGATTTGCATGTCTCTAACAATTCCTGAGGTGCAGCACATTTTCATGGGCTTTGATTTTAACTAGTGTGTGTGGAACTGACTGTGGAAGTTTTCTTTGCAGTCTGCCCAGCTTTTCTTTATTTTTCAATTAGTTACCCATGGAAATTTTTAAAGTGCCAGTATCATTTAGAGCCCAGCAGTCCTTGTGAATATGAAGTGTACATAAGTGTTGCAATGAATTAAGAAATAGTTTTCTTTTTTTCTTTTGCTTTTCAAGTGCTTCTCTACTTTAACTGTTCCCGATCTATACTCTGCATTGACAACTAAGTTTCCTTCTTTTAGAAGACTAGCCTGTTATGTAAACTCTATCCTGCACCTGCGCACGTGTGTGTGTGTGTGTGTGTGTGTGTGTGTGTGTGTTATTTGCTCAATCATGTCTGACTCTTTTTGATCCCACGGACAGTAGCTTGCCAGGCTCCTCTGTCCATGGAATTCTCCAGGCAAGAATAGTGGAGTGGGTAACCATGCCCTTCTCCAGGGATATCTTGGACCTATCACCCTCTAAACTCTGCATGAGCCATACTTTGCATCTATTATCTTTTAATTTTATGCTAGTCACATCCTGATGCTTAACTTTCTGGTACTCTCTCTGCAAATCTCCCCTTATAATTTGTTTTCCCCTCTTTTTGTATTACAGAAAGAAAGCTGCAGTGCAATCCACAAAAGACAATGGACCCAACTCCTGGCCCTGTCTGCCATATTCAAGTTACTGCGTTCTCTGACGCCAGCCTATTGACTGTTTTGAAACAATGCAGAAAGAAAGAATACAGGATCCTGACATATTTGCTCTTTATCTCCAACCTCTGACTATGAGCCCCACCTGTGTGACCCCCTGTGTGATTGCCCATGGGTAGGGGGGAGACACAGTTTTTGAGGCACAAACCTACTGTCCAGCAAAGAGAGACCCAGGTCTCCATGTCCTACTGCACAGAGGACCCAGGCAGGTGTAAATAATCAGTGTAGACAGGACTTGCAGAAGTCTGAATCTACCATGCAGACAGAACTTGGTCAGGTTCAAAGTAGCTTAGGGCCGCGTTCCCAGAAGGCACAGGTCACACACCTGGGGTCTCTCTTCGCTGGACAGGGGGCTCACCTGCATGTGGGAACTGGGATGTACATGTCTTGAAGAAGAAATCATCATTGGGCTCCACACTTCACCCACTTCAGGAAATGGAACAAAAGTGATGCCACTTTCAGATTCAGACTTCTGCAAGTCCTGTCTACACTGTCCTGGAAAACCCCATGCCTGCATCTGGATGTCAGTGCTCAGATGTCTGGGGTCTGGAGCTGAGGCGGGTTTCTCTGGGTAACTGTGCTCTTCTCTGAGTGGAGTTCCATGGCCCTCCCAGGGGTCAGTGCTGAGGCAGGGCTCTTAGACTTTCCCTCTGATGGGTTCACCTCCCCTAGGGCTCGTCGAGACACCTCAGGCAGGCCACCTGGTGGTGGTTCTTCAGTCTCTAAGTCTGTCCAACTCTTAGTGACCCTGTGGACTGCAGCACGTCAGGCTTCCCTGTCCTCCACTATCTCCTGGTGTGTGTCTGCTGAGTCGGTGATGCCATCAGTCATATCATCCTCTCTTGTCCCCTTCTCCTCCTGCCTTCAATCTTTCCCAGCATCAGGGTCTTTTCCAGTGAATCAGCTTTTACCATAAGGTGGCCAAAGTATTGGAGTTTCAGCTTCAGCATCAGTCCTTCCAATGAATATTCACAGTTGATTACCTTTAGGATTGACTGGTTCGATCTCCTTGCTGTCCAAGGTCTCTCAAGAGTCTTCTCCAGCACCACAGTTTGAAAGCATCAATTATTCAGTGCTCAGACTTCTTTCTGGTCCAGTTCTCACATCCATACATGACTACTGGTAAAATCATAGCTTTGACTATATGGACCTGGCTTGTTTACGCAATGGGGGCCCGCCGACCACAGCCATGGTGTCCTGACCAAGAGAATGTGTGACCCCAGGTTGGGGAGGTGGTCTGGGGACTGTGTGAGTCTCACCCCATCTGTGTGGGTCAGAATCATGTGCAGAGGGAGACCTTATACTCAAAGCTAAGAAAAAGGGAAGAAGACATGTGAACTTCACTTGACTTGTGTTTAGGAATTAATGCTTTACAATATCATTTTATATAGGTCTGTGCCTATTCCCTCTTTATCCCTGCAAGGTTCCCCATCCCTAGGGCTCCTGGAGACTCCTCAGGTGAGCTACTTGGTAATTATTCCAATTCCCCAGCACAAGAATGGCAAGAACGGAGCAGGTTTAGCTGGGCAATTGATTTCAGGGCACATGGATCAGGCAAAAAGCTAAAAGGTAGCAGATTACTGCTGTGATCTCATTCCAGTAGACTGTCCATACTCGGCAGAGACCAGACCTGCCCCTCATCTTCCAGCCCAGCGTCTGGTGTGTTTTCACAGCACCTCAGCAGGACAACAAAAGGCTGAAACTGCGAACACCAAGGTATCGTGTCCAACATTATTGTGACAGCTGTAAAAGCAGTTAATATCACATAGAACCAAAGAGAAAAGAGGAGGATTTCTCTGGGACAAGTGTGGGGGAAGGAGACGGACCCGATCCTTCGATCTACCAAGCCAGGAGGTCACAGGAATTCACTCACTTCCACTGTAGAGGCCCATCCAGCAGAGACCTGGTATCCTAACCAAGAGTCTTGCCACCCCAGGTGCAGGGTCGGGGAGAGGGGTCACCCTGGAGACTGTGGACGTGTGACCCCAGGTGCAGGGTCTAGGGACAGGGGTCACCCTAGAGATGGTGGACATGTGACCCCAGGTGCAGGGTCTGGGAGGTAGGGTCACCCTGGAGACTGTGGACGTGTGACCCCAGTTGCAGGGTCTGGGAATGGGGGTCACGCTGGAGACTGTGGACATGTGACCCCAGGTGCAGGGTCTAGGGACGGGGGTCACCCTGGAGACTGGACGTGAGAGCCCAGGTGCAGGGTCTGGGAGGTAGGGTCACCCTGGAAACAGTGGACATGTGACCCCAGGTACAGGGTCTAGGGAGAGGGGTCACCCTGGAGACTGTGGATGTGTGACCCCAGGTGCAGGGTCTGGGGACAGGGGTCACCCTGGAGACTGTGGACGTGTGACCCCAGGTGCAGGGTCTGGGGACTGTGGGGTCTCACCCTGTCCACATGGGTCTGGATCCTGTACCCAGAGACCTCATATGTGCTCTTTACCTCAGTGTGTCTTGTCCCCTCTGAGATGTCCAACATCTGAATTGGGGGTGTCACCCTGATTAACCTGTGGTCCTTTTTCTTCTCTTCATATTGTCGCATTCACATGAGGTTAGGCACCTTTGGGCGAGTTGCTGCTCTGCGTTCTGCTGAGTGAAAGAAAACCTATGGTGGTGTCGTATTAATATGATAGCATCCGTTCAGCTCAGTTCAGTCGCTCAGTCGTGTCCGACTCTCTGCGACCCCATGACTCGCAGCAGGCCAGGCCTCCCTGTCCATCACCAACTCCCTGAGTTCACTCAGACTCACGTACTGCTTTAGCTGCCCCTAACTCTGCATGTCTATAACACAGTTTGCTTTTCTGCCCCCTAACTCTGCAGAAGCTACACTTCACACCTATTGTCCTTTGCTGCTACCCTTACAACACCCTCCCTCCGGAGTTACACATCAGAAAGCTGGCTGCAGAGCCACCGAACTGCCAGACTCAGTTACGGGGTTACTGATGCCAACCTGTGACTGTTTTTGAGAAGATTCTAACACATTTATTCCTCATCACCAACCCCTCACTGCAAGCCCTTGCCTTATATGAGCCCCTAGACTCCTCATGGCGCGGGGCGGTGGGGGTTGGGGTGCCGCAGCTCTTGAGGCACTAGCCTACTGTGTCCCCCTCCCCACTGGCAGAGGATTAAAGCTACCTTTCTATTTCCTCCAAGCTCCGTATTTTTTTATTCAGCTTCGGTGGGCAGAGAAAGCCAAGATTTTGGCCAGCGACACTTGCATGTTTTTTTTAAGTGACCCTCCATACATTCTCCTAAATATATATATACTCCTCCTAACAGTGCAGAAGGGTTCCTTTCTCTCCACACCCTTTCTAGCCTTTATTCTTTAAGATGTTTAAGTAAGTAAGTAAGTAAGTGAAGTCGCTCAGTCATGTCCGACTCTTTGCAACCCTGTGGACTGTAGCCTACCAGGCTCTTCTGTCCATGGGATTTTCCAGGCAAGAATACTGGAGTGGGTTGCCATTTCCTTCTCCAGGAGATCTTCCCAACCCAGGGATTTAACCCGGGTCTCCCACATTGTAGGCAGACACTTAACCATCTGAGCCATCAGATGTTTCGAAGTGGCCAATCTGATGAATGTGAGTGCTTACCTCATTGGACTTTTGATTTGCATTTCTCTAGTCATTAGTGATGCTAAGCATCTTTTCATGTGCCTATCTGCTATCTGTACACTTTCCTGAGAGAAATAACCATTTCGATCCTTGGCCCATTTTTTTTTTTCCCCTTGGTTTGTATGTATTTTTTATATTGAGCTGCGTGAGCTGTTTGTATGTTTTGGAGATGAATTCCTTGTGGGTCTCTTCCTTTGAAAATATTTCTTCCTATTCTGAGGGTTGTCCTTGTCTTTCCCTGAGGGTTTCTTTTTGGTACTCAAAAGCTTTTAGGGTTAATTAGGCAATGGCATCCCACCTCAGTACTCTTGCCTGGAAAATCCCACGGATGGAGGAGCCTGGTAGGCTGCAGTCCATGGGGCTGCTAAGAATCGGACACTACTGAGTGACTTCACTTTCACTTTTCACTTTCATGCATTGGAGAAGGAAATGGCAACCCAATCCAGTATTCTTGCCTGGAGGATCCCAGGGACAGGGGAGCCTGGTGGGCTGCCGTCTATGGGGTCGCACAGCGTCGGACACGACTGAAGTGACTTAGCAGCAGCAGCAGCAGCAGCAGGTCCCATTTTCTGATTTGTGGTTTATTTTTCTAAGAGGTAGATCCCCAAAGAACTTTCTGCATTCATGTCAAATTGTGTTCTGTTCATATTTTTCTCAAGAATTTCATAGTATCCATCCTCACAACTAGATTTTTAAATCTATTTGGAGTTTATTTTTGTGTACAGTGTTAAGGAGTATTCTAACCTCATTCTCATTGTTATGGCTGAAGGAAGGTTCACAATGTCCTCCATAGTGGCTGTTACCTATTTACATCCTAAGCATTGGTGGAGGAGGGTTCCCTTGTTTCCACCCCCTCTCCAGCAGTTATTGTTTTTATTTATTATTTTTTTAATAAATGTATTTATTTTAATTGGAGGTTAATTAATTTACAATATTGTATTGGTTTTCCCATACATCAACATGTATCCGCCACAGGTATACATGTGTTCCTCATCCTGAACCCCCCTCCTGCCTCCCTCCCCATACCATCCCTCTGGGTCGTCCCAGTGCACCAGCCCCAAGCATCCAGTATCATGCATTGAACCTGGGCTGGCGACTCGTTTCATATATGATATTATACATGTTTCAATGCCATTCTCCCAAATCATCCCACCCTCTCCCTCTCCCACAGAGTCCAAAAGACTGTTCTATATATCTGTGTCTCTTTTGCTGTCTCACATACAGGGTTATCATTACCATTTTTCTAAATTCCATATATATGCATTAGTATACTGTATTGGTGTTTTTCTTTCTGGCTTACTTCACTCTGTATAATAGGTTCCAGTTTCATCCACCTCATTAGAACTGATTCAAATGTATTCTTTTTAATGGCTGAGTAATACTCTATTGTGTATATGTGCCACAGCTTTCTTATCAATTCATCTGCTAATGGACATCTAGGTTGCTTCCATGTCCTGGCTATTATAAACAGTGCTGCAAAAATATGGAACGCTTCACGAATTTGCGAGTCATCCTTGCACAGGGGCTATGCTAATCTTCTCTGTATTGTTCCAATTTTAGCATATGCGCTGCCAAAGCAAGCGCCAGTTATTGTTTTTAGAGTGCTTGGCCATGGCCATTCTGACTGGTGTGATGTGATACCTCCCTGTGGTTTAGATTTGCATTTCTCTAATAAATAGTGGTGTTGACATCGTTCCTTTTGATTATTTTAAAGGGTGTGGGTTAAACTTACTTCTTGAAATTGGCTTCACTAACACCTGCCTTGTTTTGAATTCTTTTCTGATGACCACCCCTAAGGCATTTCTCCACGCCTTAGGAGGGCAGGTGTTTTTTACTTTGTGAAATGAAAATATCTCCTACCATATTAATAAACAAAAATGTCACAGCCATCAGCGATATCTGGCCTCCAGCTTTGAATGAGGGCTCCCCAAACTGCGATCCAGAGGATGCTGCCACCCCCCACCGTGATTGCTGAGGGGTAGGGGGAATGCAAGAAGCAAGGTGAACTAGGAAACAAGATTGGCCCAGATAGCTGAAGTGCAGGAGAAAAGAAATGAATGCAGCTAGCCCAGAGGCCTGCATCTTCCCATACACAGAATGCTAAATTCCTTAACTGGATATCTGATCTTTGCTGTTCAGATTGCCTGCTCCCTTTTTTGCAAACTTGTATATAGCCTGACTCCCCCTCCTGCCTCTTTGGAGCAGTTTTGTTAGAGCTACTGAGATGTTGTCTCCCAGGCTTGGAGTTGTAAACATTCCCACCGAGTAAAATAACTTTCTGCTTTCAGGTTGCGACTTTATTTTTTAGTTGACAACTTACAGACCTTGAATCCTATGAATGTTAAATGCCCAGCAGCACAGCTCTTCATGGTGTTGTTACAGAAAATGGCCACAAGGCGGCAGCACTTCTTCATGCCGCACCTTTTTTTTTTTTTTTTTAACTGTAATTTCCTTGTTATTTTCTATTGGAATATGATTGATTTCTAATGTGTTTGTTTCAGATGTACAGGAACTCGACTCAGTTATGTTAATACATAGACGTTTATCTATTCTCTTTTGGTTTATTTTTCACATATAGACGATCACAGTGTGTTCAATAAACTTGCCTATGCTGTTCAGTAAGTACTTTTTGATCATCTATTTTATATATACATACACACACATACTCACACATATATATTTAAGAGATTGTTCCTTCCAATTCCTTAGTTTATCTCACCTGTATCTGGAAGGCAACAGATACTCCAGGTTCATTGTGGAGGCACACTGCCTGCCAGATGTTCCCAGCTCCCTCAGCCCCACACTCTCCAGCCTTGAGATCCAAGCTAATCGGGCTCCAGGGATGTGACGCCAGCCCAGGTCGTTATGTCCTGAGGGAAATAGAATCAACATTTCTTTCTTGCTTCTGCTGTTTTTATCTCATCATTTGAACTGGAGTATATAGGTGAATTACAGTCTTGTGGGTGTTTTTTTTTTCCTTCTACCACAACTAGTTTCACTTCTATTAATACATATTGAGTTTTTTTCAATATAGGTTATTACAGAGTGTGGAGTAAGTGTCCTTGTGGGTCCTGGTCATTTATAGAGTGGGTCCTGGTCATTTATTTTATAAATAGTCGTGTGCATATATTAGTCTGAAGCAACTCTGAAGGAACTCATTTCTCCAAGCCCCACATCTTTATATCTTAGTGATTAGAAGTTTCTTTTCTAAGTCTGTGAGGCTTTGTCTCTGGGCAAGAAGTTCAGATCTGCCCATCTTTAGATTACACCTAGAGGTGATAGCATATGATGCTGATAATTGTCTCTTCCTACATCCCTTATTTCACTCAGAATGGTCATCTCTATTTTCTCTCCTGTGGCTGGCTTTGGCATTATTTCCTACTTCTTTATGGTTGAGAAATATTGCATTGTGTACATGTACCCTGTCGTCTGTATCAGTTCAACTGTGCTTCTACAATAGCTTGACTCCCAGTCTTGGTTATTGTACATTACAGGGTCAAAATCACAGGGTTGCCCATTTTTTATTAATATTTTGGCTGTATTCTCAATCCCACCCCAGTCCAAACATGAGAACAAGCCTTCTCAGGCTCCAGGGATAGGATAGCAGCCCAAATCAGTGAGGTTTCAGGGAATAAATTAGGCACTGATTTTTTTTTTCTTTTTTTTTTTTTAATCTCATGCTGAAGCTATGTCAGAGTATAGTCGATTTGCAGTTTTGTGCTTGCCATTAGTGTACAGCCACCTGATTCAGTTATGACATATATATGCAGTGTATCTGTTCCTTTTCGGATTCTTTTGCCATAGAGATTATTGCAGAAGCTCAAGCAAAGTTCCACTTGCTGAACATCAGGTCCCTCTTGAGCATCTATGACAGCTACAGATTTCTGTGTATATATGGAAGGAAGGAAAGAGATTTGGATTATCCATTACACCTACAGATTTCTGTGTATATGTAAGTCCCTACCTCTGAATTCATCCCTGCCTTTTCTTTTTTTTTTTTTATTGGAACCCTCTGTGTTTGAAATCTCAGAGTCTCTTTTTGGTTTGTAACTTTAGTTCCTTTGTATCTCATTTTTAATTTTTCCTACAAGGGACATCAAAGGCTGTTTCTTCCTCAGTCTGACTGATTTCACTTAGTGTATGATCCTTCAAGGTCCATCCTCCTAGTGACCAGAGGCATAATTTCATAATTTCAGTGGCGCTCTCTCATGGCTGAGCAATGGTCCGTTGTCTATCTGTAACACATCTTCTTTAACCTTTAATCTGTCAGTGGACATTTTGCAGGCTCTGTTTTGGCTTTTGCAAGTAGAGCTGCAGTGAATGTTGGAGGACACGTGTTTTTATTGAATGATGAATAATGACCCTCTCAGCTTATAGGCCCAAGTATGAGGATGTCTGATCCTAGGACTGGCTCTTGAGAGACTTTTTATTTTTTTTGACATGCAGAGGCTGTGCTTTCTAGTGGCTGTTGTCGATGTCCATTTCCACTGAACATGTAGTGGGGTTACCTCACCTGCCAGCTCTCTCCTGCATTTATTGTTTGTACACTTGTGAGGATGGCCAGTTTGACTGGTGGGATTTGATTTCCTATTGTTTCGATTGGTATTCCTGCAGCAATTAGGGATACTATGCATCTCCTCCCGTGCTGGAGGTTTGCTTTTTTTTTTTTCCTGTTTCCTTTACATTAAAGGGTGTGGAGAAAATTTACTGTGGCAGTTGGCTTCTTGAAACTCTGTTGTGTTTGGAATTTATTTCTTCAATCCCTGCCCTGGGAGATTTCCTGAGGGCAACTGTCATTAACAGAACCCCAGGCCTTGTGAATTAGAGGTCAGCCTCTTTGCTCAAGTTGTAGTTGAAGGAAAGGTTTACAGGCGACTGTACTTTTTAAAGCACATCTCTGGTTCCTGGGAAAGTCAGCATCCTGGGCTGTGGATTACAGTGAATTGTACCTGAGCAAACTCCTAAGGGCTTCTGTTTCACTACTTTTCTCCCCCGTAAAACATCAAACACACACACACACACACCAGACTAATTACTTCTGGGTCCACAGCACTCTGTTGAGTATGCTTAGGTGCCTAGGAGGCTGCACTCCAAAAAGGAGGCTTAAACTAAAATGCCCAGCACCAGAGCACGTGCAGGGTTCGTAATATTTGCTCCCAAGTCCCTGGAGGCCTGGATCCTGCTGGGGAGTCTGGTCTGAGCCAGAAAACATAGCAGGCAGTAGATGTTTAAAAAGGGTCCAGTGAAGGGCGCCCTGCCAGGCTGTGTCAAATTCACCCCAGTCCAGCAGTGGGACCTACAGCTGCTTAGGCTCCAGGGACAGGATAGCAGCCCCAGTCAGGGAGGTCGGAGGGAGTAAAGTAGGCACTGCTTCTCTTTCCTTCTCTAACATCATGCCGTGTTATGTTGCAGTATAGTCAATTTACAGTGTTCTGACCGTTGTCATATAGTCACCTGATTCAGGTATAACATATATATGAAATATGTCTATTCTTTTTTGGATTTTTTGCCATTGAAGGTCAAACAGAGATGTGAACATCAGGTCCTGGTGGATTATGTATCTCGGATATAGTTTTTTGTGTATGCAAAGAAAGAAGGTAGGATATAATTTCTCTGGATTCTCTCCTAGAAATACAGATTTCTGTGTATAGGTTTTGACTATGCCAAAGCCTTTGACTGTGTGGATCACAATAAACTGTGGAAAATTCTGAAAGAAATGGGAATACCAGACCACCTGACCTGCCTCTTGAGAAATCTGTATGTAGATCAGGAAGCAACAGTTAGAACTAGACATGGAACAACAGACTGGTTCCAAATAGGAAAAGGAGTACGTCAAGGCTGTATAATGTCCCTGCTTATTTAACTTATTTGCAGAGTACATCATGAGAAACACTGGACTGGAAGAAACACAAGCCGGAATCAAGATTGCTGGGAGAAATATCAATAACCTCAGATATGCAGATGACACCACCCTTATGGCAGAAAGTGAAGAGGANGAAACTCCAGTACTTTGGACACCTGATGCGAAGAGTTGACTCATTGGAAAAGACTCTGATGCTGGGAGGGATTGGGGGCAGGAGGAGAAGGGGACGACTGAGGATGAGATGGCATCACGGACTCAATGGACGTGAGTCTGAGTGAACTCCAGGAGATGGTGATGGACAGGGAGGCCTGGCATGCTGCGATTCATGGGGTTGCAAAGAGTCGGACACGAATGAGCGACTGAACTGAACTGAACTGAACATATTCCCATGTATATGAGAAAGGAAGGAAGGAAGGGAGAAAGGAAGAGGATAACCCTTAGGGATTATTTATTACAAATACAGGTTTCTATGTCTATGTTAGTTCAGATCTCCTTTCATTTTCAGGCCCTTCATATTCTCTTTTTGTTTTTTCTTTTTCTTGGAACCCTTTGTTTGTGTTTGAATTCTCAGAGTCTCTTTGGCCTCATAACTTTGACACTTTGTATGTCTATTGATATTTTACCTAGAAGGTATATTCATACACTACTATCTTCCTACGGCTGACTGACTTCTCTTAGAAATGATCCTTTAAGGTCCATCCATGTGGATACCTGAGGTTATGTGACCCCAGGTTCAGTGTCTGGGAGGGGGGTTCTGGAGACTGTGGATGTGTGACCCCAGGTACAGGGTCTGGGGGTGGGGTCACCTTTGAGTGTGTCCACACGTGACCTCAGATGCAGGGTCTGGGGGTCTCACTCCTCTGCACGAGTCAGGATCATGTGTACCTGGAGACCCCCTCTCTCCCCTTTTCCTGTAGCATGTCTTGTTCCCCTGAGATTCCCAACATCTGAGTTGAGGGTGTTGCCTGATTCACCTGTGGTCCTTTCTCCTCTTGTTGCATTCATATGAGGTCAGGCGCCTTGGGGCAGCTGTGCTCGGTGTTCCGCTGAGTGACTGATAAACCTTGGTGTACAGTTTCTGAACCCCACTTGAGATTCTGGCCCTGGCACAGTGAAGCCCGTCCACTGACCCCACATTGTGGTGAAGGAAAGGAAGCATGTGTTGCAGATGCTGAGCAAGGAGTCCAGGGCAGACAGTGCTTAAAAGGCTCACACTCCCGGAAGGCTTCATGGGAAGTTGAAAGACAAGATTAAGAAGGGGCTTATGGAGTGGGTGATCTGCTCAGGAACCTTCTCCTGATTGGCTGGTGGTGAGGTCATCGGGAGTCAGCGTCATCACCTTCTGGTTCTACCAGGTCTGGAGTCTGCCTGCTTGTGGGCAGCATGCAGTCAACTTCTCCACCTGATGGGGGTTCAGCGTGTATAAGACAGCTCACAGGACACGGCTCAGAACAGTATCTACAACCCTTGAGGAGGAACATAGGTCCTTGACTTTGTTTCATGGCTAAGTTATTGTTTTCACTTTTTGACATTTTTCCTTTCTTTCTGTATGTTCTCACTTCTCTGGTTAAATGTACTCTTTGGAACTCAGAGAAGCCTGGGAGTCTAAGGGTTTTCTACAGACAGGAGGCAGGCAGAGGACATGCGATGTTTTCCCTTAAAATTTGATTATTTTTTGAATTAATGGATTAATCAATGCTTCGTAGGATCTGCTCCTCTTTATTCCCACCTCTTCCCCGGAAGGTAAATTTCAGTGACTAAAGGACAAGGCAGGGACTTCCCTGGTGGCCCAGTGGCTAACAGTCTGCGTTTACGGTGCAGGGGACCCAGGTTCCTTCCCTGGTCAGAGAACTAGCTCCCACATGCCACAGCTAAAAGATCCCTATGCCAGACCTGCCCCAGTCAAATATTATGATACATAAATTACAAATATAAAAAACAAAAAATTTTAATTAAAATACTTGGTAAAGCCCATATGTAGCTATTCTCGTATGCAGCAAGTCTTTCTTCAGAGAATACATGGCTATGCTACGCGTCCGCAGACAGGATCCTGTGACAGCTAGAGAGATGTCACCAGACAGGCTGTGCCTCTAATACCAGAACTACAAGAGGCAGTGTTCTTGGTAAACAGGCAGGATTTGGGATTGCTGAGTTCATCCACTTCTTTTAATCTTTCCTTGAATGTATGTCTCTGCTTGAAACAGAGCAGGACACCGTTGTCATTGCCGCACCCCCGCCAATCACGTCTTCCGCCTGCCTTTTATCTGTGGAAATTTTCAGTCAACAAGTAAGTTTAATCAGAGAGATGAGAAATGCTTAAAAAAAAGAAAAGAAAAACAGTCCAAGGAGACTAAACAATGACAATACTGTTATTACACATCGTCAAGGAACTTCAGTTCTTTCTCAAAGTCTGTAGATAAAGTTCTGAGCCACATCCTATGAGCTGTCTTGTTGCAGAAACTCAGCACCACACTCAGAGAGCTGGAGAACTCAGGTTTATTACGCCCGCGGGCCCAGAAGAGTTAAACTCTTAAGCTCTGAGCCCCGAACAAAGGGATTACAGAGTTTTTATAGACAGACTGTAGTGGGCAACACTAGCTGCTAATAGGCTGATTTAAACTAAGGGGTTTCACACGAGCGCGGGAACAGCAGTCGAGATGGGGAGGGGGATGCCTGACCTTTACACAGACAGGCATGATTAAGCACGTTTGCAGGGGCTGGGCGATTTTAAGGAGCAGGACAAGAGTGAGTGAGCTAAGCTCCAGTTCCTAGTACTATAAATCCCCACTTTCTGAGACCGTGTGACCTATGTGATCCAGACTTTGCAAGGAACAAGCTGAGTTACAGAAGCGGAACAAGCAGCAGGTTATGTAAAATTTTAACTTTTCCTCTTCAATGTTATAGATACTGAAACCTCAGGTGGAGGAGTTAACTATATGATGACCAGACTGTACCCAGGATATGAGCTCCCACAATTCAGAGATCTGGCCAAAAAGAAACGGGAACAAACTGACCCTGGAAGTAAAAATTAATTGTACTTAAAACAAGATGACACTGGTCAGACCTCTGATAACCAGTTTCATGCTGACTGTCAGAGCTACCCTCTGCTTGACGGAGAAGGCAACGGCTTTGGACAGACGTCTACCACCCCGCTCTCCGCAGGTGCTGGCATCTAAAATAAAGCACACTTTCCTTTTCACCAAACTGGCCTATTTATTGGCTTTTCAGCAGCGAGCAGCCAGACCCCTCATACTCTTTCAGTAACATGCTGATTCACAATTGTTTTAATAAATGACTAGGTACTGGTTTACGTTTATTTTACTATCAACTATCAGTGGGTTTATGCATTCTGATATAAGCTTTACGCAGGCAGAAACATTTCTTCTTACTAATATGAACAGTATTGCTTCTATTAATAAATTCAGCTTAGTTCAGTTGCTCAGTCATGTCTGACTCTCTGAGACCCCATGGAATGCTGCATACCACGCCTTCCTGTCCATCACCAACTCCCAGAGCTTGCTCAAACTCATGTCCATCGAGTCGGTGATGCCATCCAACCATTTCATCCTCTGTTGTCCCCTTCTCCTCCTGCCTTCAATCTTTCCCAGCATCAAGGTCTTTTCCAGTGAGTCAGTTCTTTGCAACAGGTAGCCAAAATATTGGAGTTTCAGCTTCAGCATAAGCCCTTCCAATGAATATCTAGGACCGATTTCCTTTAGGCTGGACTGGTTGGATCTCCTTGCAGTCCAAGGGAGTCTCAAGAGTCCTCTCCAACACCATGGTTTAAAAGCATCAGTTCTTTGGTGCTCAGCTCTCCTTATGGTCCAAATCTCATATCCATACATGACTACTGGAAAAACCATAGCCTTGACTAGATGGACCTTTATTGACAAAGTAATGTCTCTGCTTTTTAATATGCTGTCTAGATTGGTCATAGCTTTTCTTCCAAGGAACAAGCGTCTTTTAATTTCATGCCTGCAGTCACCATTTGCTGTGATTTTGGAGCTCAAGAAAATAAAGTCCGTCACTCTTTCCATTGTTTTCCCATCTATTTGCCATGAAGAGATGGGACCAGATGCCATGACCTTAATTTTTTGAATGTTGAGTTTTAAGCCAGCTTTTTCATTTTCCTCTTTCACTTTCATCAAGAGGCTCTTTAATTCCTCTTTGCTTTTTGCCATAAGGGTGGTGTCATCTGTATATCTGAGGTTATTGATATTTCTCCCAGCAATCTTGATTCTAGCTTGTGCTTCATCCAGCCTGGTATTTTGCATGATGTACTCTGCCTATAAGTTAAATAAGCAGGGTGACAATACTTGACATACTCCTTTCTCAATTTGGAACCAGTCTGTTGCTCCTTGTCCAGTCTTAACTGTTGCTTCCTGACCTGCATATAGGTTTCTCAAGAGGCAGGTCAGGTGGTCTGGTATTCCCATCTCTTGATGAATTTTCCACAGTTTGTTGTGATCCACACAATCAAAGGCTTTGGCGTAGTCAATAAAGCAAAAATAGATGTTTTTCTGAAACTCTCTTGCTTTTTCCATGATCCAGTGGATCTTGGTAATTTGATCTCTGGTTCCTCTGCCTTTTATGAATTCAGCTTGAACATCTGGAATTTCTCAGTTCAAGTACTATGGAAGCCTGGCTTGGAGAATTTTGAGCATTACTTTGCTATCCTGTGAGATGAGTGCAATTGTGTGGTAGTTTGAACATTCTTTGGCATTGCCTTTCTTTGGGATTGGAATGAAAACTGACCTTTTCAGTCCTGTGGCCACTGCTGAGTTTTCCAAATTTGCTGGCATATTGAGTGCAGCACTTTCACAGCATCATCTTTTAGGACTTGAATTAGCTCAACTGGAATTCCATCACCTCCACTGCTGCTGCTGCTGCTGCTAAGTTGCGTCAGTCGTGTCCGACTCTTTGCAACCCCAGAGACGGCAGCCCACCAGGCTCCACCGTCCCTGGGATTCTCCAGGCAAGAACACTGGCATGGGTTGCCATTTCCTTCTCCAATGCATGAAAGTGAAAAGTGAAAGTGAAGTCACTGAGTCTTGTCCAACTCTCAGCAACCCCATGGACTGCAGCCTACCAGGCTCCTCCATCCATGGGGTTTTCCAGGCAAGAGTGCTGGCGTGGGGTGCCATTGCCTTTTCCGATCACCTCCACTAGCTTTGTTCAAAGCGATGCTTCCTAAGGCCCACCTGCCTTCAGACTCTAGGATGTCTGGCTCTAGATGAGTGATCACACCATTGCGATTATCTGGGTCATTAAGATCTTTTTTTATAGTTCTTCTGTGTATTCTTGTATAATTAGTAAATTAGTCTGGTATTAGTTAGTACTTGATGTGTTTATTATTCATATTTAGGTGATTGTGTGGTTGACCTTGAATGCTTTCTTAATTGATGACTGCTTTTAAACTAACTGTGGTATTGTATATGCTTATTCTCTAGAGACAGCTGTTGTTTAGTTGCCCAGTCATGTCCAACTCTTTGTGACCCCATGGACTCATGGCCTACCAGGCTCTGACCTGCCCTAGCCCACCAGGCTCCTCTGACCATGGAGATTCTCCAGGCAAGAACACTGGAATGGGTAGCCATGCCCTCCTCCAGGAGATTTCCCAACCCAGGGATCTTTGAATCCCCTGCATTGGCAGGTGATTCTTTACCACTGAGCCACCAGGGAAGCCCAGAGACATTTGTACCCTGAAACTAAAACCCTGTATCTAAAACTTGTATCTTTTAAAATAACAATGAATGTTATGTTAAAAGTTTTGTTTTTAAGCAATGTTTTAAGTTGAACTAGAGGTCTTTTCTGAACAACCAGCTATCACCAGGCTTATAAGGTTTATTAGCTCTACTCATAAATCATAGGATGGGTTTGTTCTGGTAAACTGTCCATAAGCAGCTCCTCTGGCTCCAGGATATTCAACTTCTTTCATCATCCTTTGTGGTACTTTATCCATAGCACCAGCTTTAAATTGCTGTCTTCTACACATAGATGCTAAGTGAGTCTTTTATTTACTTATGAGAGTTGAATGTGGTGGGAAGTTTGATCCGGTTTTAAGCACAAAGTGTTCTGAGGTTTAAAATATCCTCTAGGCTTCACTTTGATCCATCCAAGCACACTTTCCAGGATGCTCATCTTGCCAGGACTTATTTCCTCTTGTATGTTAGGAGCTTATTAGTGGGTTATGAAGTTATTGATATTGGAGGGGCTGACTGTGTGTGCTTCCTGACTCAATCAAGCTTTCTATTCTTTATTTACTACTAAATTCTCCTTTGGTTTTTTTAATTTCCTAAAAATTTTTGTATAAATTATGTTCCTGAGGTACAAAATGTAGCCTATATCTTCCCCTCCCATGGGCTACGCCTTGAGTGAACATCTGATAATTATGGTAAGTATGCTTTCTGCTGTTCTCACCAGGGTTCTCTAAGAATGGGGTTTACCAGAGTCTGCTGATTATCAAACAGGCTTCTCTAGAGAAGTGTGAATCACCACCAAGTTCTCTGACTTTTAGGCTGATGCTCACCCTATTCTGGTGGATAATTTTGTAGTTATGATTATGTGAATGTAGGACTAAGCATAGAGGGATATCTAATCCCAGGGTGGATCTTTGTTGTGGTGTAATCAGAAGTGTTAAAGTCAGCTTCATAGCTTATTTATATTTTTTATTATTTTATTTTTTAATTTAAAAACTTGTCTTCCACTTTTATTGATATGTAATTGACATAAACAGACTGTATAATTTAAAAATGTATACCATAATAAGTCGACTTACATACATGATGAAATGATTATCACAAAAAATTTAGTGAACATCCAATCTTATATAAATACAACATCAAATAAATAGGAAAAATATTTTTTCCTTGTGTTGAGAACTCTTTAAGATTCTCTTAGCTTTCATATGTAACATGCACAGTGTTAATTTTTTCTGTAGCTTATTTCCTTTTAGCTGTGGATTTTTACAGCTTCACTAGGACTTAACTTCATTCCGAGGTAATCCTTAACGTGCTTTACACTGGCTTTCTACTGATATGAGTTAATCTTAGGACCAGAGTGGCTGACATAAAGTGTGCCAACCCTAATAGTTAGTGTAACTTACTCAGACTTCCTCTTGTCGTGCTTGGTCTCTCAGTCGCGTCTGACTCTTTGCTCAGTTGTGTCCGACCCCATAGATGGTAGCCTGGCGGGCTCCTCTGTCCGTGGGATTCTCCAGACAAGAATACTGGGGTGGGTTGCCATTTCCTCCTCCAGGGGATCTTCCCGACCTGGGGACGGAACCTGCCTCTTTTGTGTCTCCTGCATCGCAGGCGATTTCTCCACCTGCTGAGCCTCATCTTAGACTTACCTTTCATCCTTGCCATTTCCCATGAGGCAGAGTCACATAAGGCGTACTTTTTGTACACCTGGTGTCTGCTCTTTCCAACCTTCTATCTTTAGAGACCATTTTCACCGGATGCAGATAATTGCGTGTGTAATTGTATCAATATTAGACATTAGTAGACTGAAACTTGTGTGTTTACAGGATTATTGAATTCATCCAGGTATTTACAGGGCTTCACTTTAATTATTAAGCTATATCACCAGGTTGAGTAGAACTTTGTATGAATAAGTTTTATGCAGTTAAGTGATATATTGGTATTCAATGCAGTAGTTTGGGTTAGGTTAAAATTAGAATTGAAATTTCTTTTGAAGATTATTAAAATGTACTTTATTGCTTATTTTGTTTGAGGTACACGGCAGGTCCAGAGGGATGTCTTTATTTTTACATACATTGTCTTTTTTATTGGGGTATAGTTGCTTTACAGCGTGGTGTTGGTTTCTGCTGTACAATGAAGTGAATCAGCTAAGGTATACATATATCCTCTCCCACTTGAGCCTCTGTCCTCCCCATCCCGCCCCTGAAAAGTCATCACAGAGCACAGAGCTGAGTTCCCTGTGCTATGCAGCAGCTCCCGCTAGCTGTCTGTTTTACACAGGGAGAAGGAAATGGCACCCCACTCCAGGGTTCTTGCCTGGAGAATCCCAGGGACGGGCGAGCCTGGTGGGCTGCCGTCTATGGGGTCGCACAGAGTTGAGCACGACTGAAGTAACTTAGCAGCAGCAGCAGCAGCGTATATATTTTGGTGCTACTCTCTCAGCTTGTCCCACCTTCTTCCCCCACTGTGTCCACAGTCTGTTCTCTAAGTTTGTCTCTAGTTCTGCCCTGCAAGTAGGTTTATCAGTACCTTGAGTCAACATTTCACTTCAGTAGACAAGGACGTGGGGGCTCATACATGGTTTTATTAGCTGGAGTACAAGTAGCTCCTTGTGCTGTCTACGCCTTGCCCAGTGGCCAGAGGCAGACTGGTCTGGAGGGAGAGAAGCAGGTATTCAGCAAAGCTATCTGGAAAATGGGACAGCAGGGAAGGCAAAATTGTGATAACTTAAAGTGGTTCTGCATGGTGCCTTTGCTAGAAAAACAAAAACAAAGACACAGTTCCAGGAGCCTCTCCAGGAACCGAGCCTGCAGTTGACACAGAGCATCTGTATTAAACCCAGCCACACCACTCTCGGCACATTGCCACACTATCATTTACACGGAGTTTGTCAATTTATTGGGCTTCCCTGGTAACTCAGCTGGTAGAGTCTGCCTGCAATGCAGGAGACCTGGGTTGGGAAGATCCCCTGGAGAAGGGAACAGTATTCTGGCCTGGAGAATTCCCAGGACTGTATAGTCTGTGGGGTTGCAAAGAATCGGACATGACTGAGCAACTTTCACTTTCACTTTGTCAGTTTATTACAACTGGTACACTCAACAACACTTTGATATACCACAGCTATCTCTGCCATTTGCTATTGTAAAATCACGCAGAATCTATGATAAGACAGCTCAGTCCAAGTGTGGCTTTCCATTAAACAGCTTCAACTTACTCATCCATACGATAAACTTTTAACCATGGTCAGAGTGGGCCTACCCAGCTCACAAGATAGTTTACATTTTAATTAATTAATCTGCTTACTTATTTTGCCTGTGTTGGGTCTTCACTGCTGCTCAGGCTTTCTCTAGCTGTGGCAGGCAGAGACTACACTCTAGCTGTGGTGTGTGGACTTACTGCGGTGGCTTCTCTTGTTGTGGAGCATGGGCTCTAGGGCGCAGGCTCAGTCGTTACGGTGCACAGGCTTAGTTACTCCACAACGTGTAGGATCTTCCTGGACCAGGAATCGAACCCATGTCCCTTGCACTGGCAGGAAGACTCTTCACCACTGGACCACCAAGGAAACCCATGAAGTAATTTATACACAAGAGAATTTTATGGAAGCCATACATGCAAACAGTTCCAGTGGAATTCTTCAGAAGAAAGTAATGAGCCTATCATTTCAGCTTTATATTTAAAGCTTTGCTTGTGTAATGGTTGAAAATCATTTCTTAAAAACAAAGCAATACACATGCCTCTAAGCAGGAAGTTGATGTAGTGGAATGCTGTGGAAAGATAGCAAGGAACTGTGTGTATACCTACACACACTAATCAGAAATATCATTAGTGGCTGTTTTCTCTGGGTAGTGGAATCACAGAAAATGATTAAAACTTTCTATTTGCTTTGCAGTAAGTTATGACTTTTCTCCCATATATGTAAAACTTTGATAACTTTAAAAAAAGAGATTACTTGGGGAAAAAAAGTAATCAATGCTCCCCTGTGAAACAGAATTTAGATAGCCCTCTCCAGAATTTTCATTCTACAGAATTCCATTTTCGAGGCTTGTAACAGTAAGTGCAAGGCCATTCCTGAGTGCTATCAGAAAATCTGTTCAGCAAATTACTGCCTTTCCAAGTAATCACACCAGCAAAAGAAAAGGATTTCTTTTCCATTTCCCATCATTATAAGTTTAAATTAAATCCTGTCTTCTCTTTGTTTCCTTGTTCTCTTGTCTGTGTCGTTTCTTTGTGGCTTAAAAGCGGATCATTTTGTGAGACCATCTCTGGAAACTCTAAGAAAATACAGAAAGAATTGGCCAATTTGGAACGAACACAAACAGTGAAATCCATTCATAGCCCTTTGGGGGATTGTGATTGTCCAGTGCATCTCTGTCTCCTCTGGTTCTGATGCTGAAATTCTTGGTCTCTCGTTTTGTACAACCTCGGCCATCTCTGAGACATGGTGTCCCTCCGACCTGAGGAGGAAGGCTTTGTTCCTACATAACAGCACCAACAGGATAGTTGTTCTCATCCCCGCTAATGTGTCTGGGGATCAGAGGTAAAGGAAACAATGCTTTACTTGCTTCGTTTACTCCTCTTTCTCCTTGATGGAAGCTAAGGCTCTGTAAATGTTATTGTATTCTATTTATTCTATAATGGCTACTTAGCAAAAGGGTTAGCCTTTCTTCTCTACTGAACCTCAAATGAGAGCCTTTAAAAATGTAACTTCTCTTTTCAGGTAATGCAACAGTAACACATATATTGATGTGTGTGTAATATAGCATACACTTTGCCCAGATGGACTTATAATAGCAAAAATCTCAATGAAATTATTTAATATGTACCATTTTTGAAAATATGCACTGGTAAGACCAACTCAGTGAACACCAACTCAGTGGATGGACTGAGTAGAAGCTCCAAAGCACTTCCCAAAGCCACACTTGCAGGAAAAAAATGCCATGGTAAATGTTTGGAACTAATCCACTACAGCTTTCTGAATCCCACCGAAACTTCTGCATCTGAGGATCATGCTCAGCAAATCAATGAGATGCACCAAAAACGGCAAGGCTTGCAGCCAGCATTGGTCCACAGAAAGGGTCCAATTCTTCTCCACGACAATGCCCCACTGCAGGTCACACAACTAACACTTCAAAAGTTGAACGAATTGGGCTATGACATTTTGCCTCATCTGCCGTATTCACCTGATCTCTCACCACTACCACTTTTTCAAGCATCTTGATGGCTTTTTGCAGGGAAAACACTTCCACAACCAGCAGGATGCAAAAAAAGCTGTCCATCATATCCTGAAGCACAGGTTTTTTTTTTTTGCTACAGGAATAAACAAACTTATTTCTCATTGGCAAAAATGTGTTGATTCTAATGGTTCCTATTTTGATAAATAAAGGTATGTTTGAGCCTAATTATAATGATTTAAAGCTCACAGTTTGAAACCACATTTATGTTTGCCCCAAACTAATAGATGGACAAAAGGTACATAATAAGATGCTCAGCATCACTAATTATTAGAAATGCAAATCAAAGTCACAATGAAATACCATCTCACACCAGTCAGAGTGGCCACCATCCAACCTTCTCATAGATAGGACACAAGTGAGGGATCTTTATGTATCTTTTTACCTATTTGCATCTTTCATTCATAAAAATGATTAATGGCAGAGAGGCAGAAAGTAGCATGATGCTTTGAAAGGTTCTTAATTCTCACCAAATGANCAAAAGTTGAACGAATTGGGCTACGACATTTTGCCTCATCTGCCGTATTCACCTGATCTCTCACCACTACCACTTTTTCAAGCATCTTGATGGCTTTTTGCAGGGAAAACACTTCCACAACCAGCAGGATGCAAAAAAGCTGTCCATCATATCCTGAAGCACAGGTTTTTTTTTTTTGCTACAGGAATAAACAAACTTATTTCTCATTGGCAAAAATGTGTTGATTCTAATGGTTCCTATTTTGATAAATAAAGGTATGTTTGAGCCTAATTATAATGATTTAAAGCTCACAGTTTGAAACCACATTTATGTTTGCCCCAAACTAATAGATGGACAAAAGGTACATAATAAGATGCTCAGCATCACTAATTATTAGAAATGCAAATCAAAGTCACAATGAATACCATCTCACACCAGTCAGAGTGGCCACCATCCAACCTTCTCATAGATAGGACACAAGTGAGGGATCTTTATGTATCTTTTTACCTATTTGCTTCTTTCATTCATAAAAATGATTAATGGCAGAGAGGCAGAAAGTAGCATGATGCTTTGAAAGGTTCTTAATTCTCACCAAATGAGAATTTCTAGCAAAGTATTTATTTTACATAAAACTGAGAGATGGTATTAAATGTAAAATTATGAAAAAGAAAGAACTGAAGATGCTCTGATGCAAACATTGTTGAATTCTTTTGTCAATCTCAGGGAGAGAATATTAAACGTTTAATGTCATTTTAATGATAATAACCTCGGAGTTAGATTTCTCCAGCAGTGTTAATGCTGAGGGAGGCTATTTAATACATTTTTTAAATGTCATGTAGGTGAGATTTACATAAATAGCAGCAGTTATATACACATGCAGATAACTAACATTTGCTTTGCTAATATGTATCACTGTAAATCTAAGATGGGGCACAGAACAATAGATTAAAACATTTGTCCAACCAACGAAACAGGCAAATTAGCTAGTTGCCATGGGATTTTTAATTGGAAAATTCCTGACTAGATCCAGGTAAGTTATGGTATTTTAAGTTAAGTGTCTTCCTTTATCAGATAATTTCAATAATTTGAAGATGTGAGAAAGAAGCAGCACATATTTGGTCTTCCATAGTTCGTGAATGCATGAAAAGGATGTTGGATATTCTACATCCAAAAGAGTGGAAGGCTCTTGGTCCTCAGGGCGACAAGCAGTATGCTGTAACTCTGTTCCCTTGGGCACACGGAGCTTTAGACCTTCCTGTAAACCCAAGTTCAGTGCGGTTCCTTTGCTTAGGTCTCATGTCTCTGAGTAAGACAGTCATCATGCTACCATCAGGGAGCACGGGTAAGCCAGTTTCATCTGGATAACTAGAGTTCATGCCCACAGAACCTCATGTAAAAGAAAACAATCCCTCAGATCCATCAGACCGGCTTTTACATGGAAGTTCCTGAGCACGAATGTGTGTGATTTAATCTGCTTCTCGAACCCAGGACATCTGAACACTTGCTTAGATCCCCAAGGAAAACAGATCATGAAAGGACAAAGCAAGCTTCATCACCAACTTCTTTATGATGGTCTCTGGTGGTAGACATAACAACAGGGGGAGCATGCCTATATCAGATGGACATGAGTTTGAGTAAGCTCCAGGAGTTGGTGCTGGACAGGGAAGCTGGTGTGCTGCAGTTCACGGGGTCACAATGAGTCGGACACGACTGAGCAACTGAACTGAACTGACTGTGGTGTATAACTATTTTTATACATTGTTGGGTTCTATTTGCTAATATTTTCATGTAGATTTTTACATTTATGCTCATGAGAGATACTGGTCTGTAGTTTCTTTTTTTGGAATTTACTTTTGGCTGTGCTGGGCCTTCACTGCTGTGTGAGCTTTTCTCTTGCAACAAACGGGGCTTACTCTCCATTGGTGGTACCTGGGCTTCACTTTGAGGTGGCTTCTCTTATTGTGGAGCATGGGCTCCAGAGCACAGGCTCAGTAGTTGTGGTGCATGTGCTTAGTCGCTCTGTGGCATGTGGAATCTTCCCGGACCAAAGATCAAACCTGTGTGCCCTTCCTTGGCACATGGATTCTTATCCACTGTACCAACAGGGAAGTTCTTTATATGATTTCTGTTGTTTTAAATTTGTTAAACTGTGTCTGTGGCCCAGAATGTGGTATGGTATATCTTTGTGAATCTTCTATGTGAGCATGAGAATAATGTGTGTTCTGCTGTTGTCATAATTCATAGATGTGAATTATATCCAGTGGATCACTGTTATTTTTTTAATATTTGTTTATCTGGCTGTGTCAGGTCTTAGTTGCGGCATGCAGGATCTTCACTGCATCATGTGGAATCTTTTGCTGCAGCTCACAGCCTCTCTGGTTGTGATGTGCAGGCTCAGTAGTTGGGGGGTGTGGGCTCTAAAGCATGTGGCTTCAGTAGTTGCGGCACATGGGCTTAGTTGCTCCGTGGCATGCGGGATCTTAGTGCCTGAACCAGGGTTTGAATTCGTGTCCTTTGCATTGCAAGGCAGATTCTTAACCACTGGACCACCAGGAGGTTCCTAGATATTATTGTTGAATGTAACTCTGTCCTTCCTGATTTTCTGCCTGATGATCTGATCATTTCTGATAGACAGGTGTTGAAATCTCCATCTCAGATAGTGGATTCACCTATGTCCTTTGCAATTCTATTAGTTTCTTCTTCACAATTTGTCTGTTATTAGGTTCATTTACATGAAGGATTGTTATGTCTTCCTGATAATTGATCCCTTTATCATTATTTATCCCTGATACCTTTCCTTGCTTTGAAGTTTGTTCTCTGTGAAATTAATAGGCTACTCCTGCTTTCTCTTGACTGCTGTTTACATGTGGATTTTCTTTCATCTG
This sequence comes from Redunca redunca, assembly GCA_006410935.1. Taxonomy (NCBI): domain Eukaryota; kingdom Metazoa; phylum Chordata; class Mammalia; order Artiodactyla; family Bovidae; genus Redunca; species Redunca redunca. Next base: position 2,183,673 of record SJYQ01001193.1, read on the forward strand.
TTTGTCTTTATACCCAGCATGAGCTTCCTATAGACAACATATGACTGAGTCTGCAGTTTTGATCTAGCTTACAATTATTGGTCATTTAGATCACTGACTTTCAAAGTGATTATTGATGTAGTTGGATTACTATCTACCACGTTACTATAGTTTATTTGTTGCCCTTTTCCATCTAACTTTTTTTTGACACTTTTTCTGTCTTTTGTGATTTTTACCTGTGCATTTTGTAGATGTCATTTTCTCCCTTTTATTAGCATATCTCTTAAATATTCTTTTTACTTTTTTTAGTGGTTTCCCTAGAGTTTGCATCATACATTTACAGCTAATCATAGGCAACTTTCAAATAATGTCAAAATTCAAAGGTTCAAATACCTTAACATAACAAAATAATCTTAGTTCCTTCCTTCAATCCCTAGAATCTTTGCTGTCATTTTTAAAATTTATATACAAGCATATTCTTGTTGTTGTTGTTGTGTAGTCATTAAGTTGTATCTGACTATTTGTGACCCCATGGACTGTAGCCTGCCAGGCTCCCCTGTCCTTGGGATTTCCCAGCAAAATACTGGAGCAGTTTGCCATTTCCTTCACCAGGAGATCTTCCTGACCCAGGGATTGAACCTGCATCTCCTGAATTAGCAGGCAGATTCTCTACTGCTGAGCCACCTGGGAAGCCCATATACAAGAATACACAAGCATATATAAGTATATAATATATGCTTACATAATTGAATATATTGTTGGTAGGATTATTTAACAAAATGTTATCTGATACATAAGAACTAAGAAAAATAAGTTTATTTTGACTTCACTTATTCTTTCCTCAATGCTCTTTCTTCCTTTATGTAGGCCTGAGTTTCTGACCTTCTCTCTAAACAACTACGTTTTCCTTCTGTCTAAACAACTGATAATTTTCCTTCTCTAAACAACTTATCTTTACCATTTCTTCCAAGGCAACAAATTCACGCAATCTTTGTGTATCTGAGAAAGTCTATATTTCTCCTTCATCTTTGATAGATAATTTTTCAGGATATAGAATTCTAAGTTGGTCGTTTTTGTTCAACACTAAATACTGTATTCTACTCTCTTCTTGCTTTCATGGATTCTGAGAAATCAAATGTAATCCTTAGCTTTGTTTCTCTAGGGTATTAGAGAATGATTAAAGAAAATTCAGGAAATACAAACAAACTTTAACCCTTCATGAAGCAAACAGTCTCCATTTGGAAAACTGCAAAATGGGGGAGAAGGCAAGAAGCTTTTCTAAGAAAGAATGAAGAAAAGATAGAGACGAATAGAAAAATTTTGATTGGTTGGGCAACAGAGTCGATCTTGTTTAGGACAAGAAGGAGCAAGGTAATAAGTATAGAGCCCAGAACTAGCTTGGCCTTTGAGGACTGATTGACTGGATATTGCAGTGTTTTTGGTCAAGAGGAACATGTTCAGAGACACAAAAGTCATATGTTTCAACTTGCTGCCATGGCACCCTAGCCAGAAGCAGCTCCATCTTGGACCTAGAAAGTTATTTCAACACCAGACAAGGTGCTTTGTTTTTGTGTTTCCCCTCTCTGGTATCTCTCAGGATTTCTTGTTTATCTTTGGTCTTATGTAGATTGAGCAGAAAATTCCAGCCAGTTTTCATAACCCCCCCAAACAATGATGCCATTAAAGTGCTGCACTCAGTATGCCAGCAAATTTAGAAAACTCAGCAGTGGCCATAGGATGGGGAAAGGTCAGTTTTTATTCCAATCCTAAAGAAGGGCAATGCCAAAGAATGTTCAGACTACAACACAACTGTGCTTATTTCACATGCTAGCAAGGTAATCCTCAAAATCCTTCAAGCTGGGCTTCAGCAGTACGTGAACCAAGAAATTCCAGATGTACAAGCTGTATTTAGAAAAGGCAGAGGAATCAGAGGTCAAATTGTCAACATCTTTTGGATCACAGAAAAAGAAAAAGAATTCCAGAAAAACATCTACTTCTGTTTCATTAGGCTTCCCCGGTGGCTCAGACGGTAAAGCATCTGCCTACAATGTGGGAAACCTGGGTTTGATCCCTGGGTTGGGTAGATCCTCTGGAGAAAGAAATGACAACCCACTCCAGTACTCTTGCCTAGAAAATCCCATGGATGGAGGAGCCCGGTAGGCTACAGTTTATAGGGTCGCAAAGAGTCAGACATGACTGAGTGACTTCACTTCACTCTGTTTCATTAACTATGCTAAAGCCTTTGATTGTGTGGATAACAACAAACTGTGGAAAATTCTTAAAGAGACAGGAATACCAGACCATCTTACCTGCCTCCTGAGAGGCCTGTATGCAGGTCAAGAAGCAACACTTAGAACAGGCATGGAACAACAAACTGGTTCAAAATTGGGAAAGGAGTATGTCAAAGCTGTATATTGTCACCTTGCTTCTTTAAATTCTATGCAGAGAACATCATTTGAAATGCTGGTCTGGATGAGTCACAAGCTGGAATCAGGATTGCTGGGAGAAATACAAATAACCTCAGATATGCAGATGACACCACTCTAATGGCAGAAAGCAAAGAAAAACTAAAGGGCCTCTTGATGAGAGTGAAAGAGAAGAGTGAAAAAGCTGACTTAAAACTCCACATTCAAAAAGCAAAGATCATGGCATCCAGTCTCATCACTTCATGGCAAATAGATGGGGAAATAATGGAAACAGTGACAGACTTTATTTTCTTGGGCTCTAAAATCACTGCTTATGGTGACTACAGTCATGAAATTAAAAGACACTTGCTCCTTAGAAGAAAAACTATGACAAACCTGGACAGCATATTAAAAAGTACAGACATCACTTTGCCAACAAAGGTCTCTCTAATCAAAACTACGGTTTTTCCAGGAGTCATGTATGGATGTGAGAGTCGGACTATAAAGAAAGCTGAACACCAATGAAATGATGCTTTTGAACTCTGGTGTTGGAGAAGACTTGAGAGTCCCTTGAACAGCAAACAGATCAAACCAGTCAATCCTAAAGGAAATCAACCCTGATTATTCACTGAAAGAAATGAAGCTGAAGTTCCAATACTTTGGTCACCTGATGCAAAGAGCCAGCTCATTAGAAAAGACCCTGATGCTGGGAAAGATTGAAGGCAGGAGAAGGGATGAGAGAGGATGAGACGGTTAGATGGCATCACCGACTCAGTGAACATGAGTTTGAGCAAACTCCACGAGACTGTGAAAGACAGGGAAGCCTGGACTGCTGTAGTCCATGAGGTTCCAAAGAGTCAGACGGGACTTAGTGACTGAACAACAACAAACTGTTTCATCCGCTTCATTTGTTTCTTTCTCTTTGCTCCTTCAGTTAGGCTCTGAGGATGGTTGAGCTCCTCAGGGTAAATCCCACAATCTTGTGGGTGTCCCCCCATCACTAGGTCCTTCTGGAGTTTTTAACACAGGTTGTCTCCACTGAGCCTCTGGCAACTCATAAATTACATTTAAGGCTTTCCTACCCCAGGACTGGCTCCTGGGGTAACTTCCACTTGTGTGTCTGCACTCCAGATGTTTTGTTCTAGCATGTGGGATGCAGGAGTGGGACAGAGGTGGGTAGTTCCTGGCCCTGGGGCAGCTAGGCAATGAGAAAACCTGAGTAGGTTAGCCTCCGTAAAGTGCTTTCTCCTGAGGTCAGGTCTGGTGAAGATCTGGAGCATTCGGAAAAAAATGATACTCAAACATAAAAGCATCATGAAGAATTCCTTGGACTTTATAAGCAAAAGCAACATTCCTTAGTGCCAATAAAAGGTGCACATTAGGTTTTGACTTGATTTACTGATCATCAATCCTTGAGTTGAGAAAATCCCTTGGAAAATGGAACGGCTACCCACTCCAGTATTTTTGCCTGGAGAATTCCATGGACAGAGGAGGCTGGTTGGCCACAGACCATGTGGTTTCAAAGAGTTGGACATGATTGAAGTGACTGACACACTTTTGCTTCTTATCCAGTGTAACGCAGCAAGACGTCACCAGTGACATGTTTTCAACTACATTTATATGATAATAACTTTTAAAGCTTTGAAAATGCAGTTTTGTTAGTCTGGCTTCATCCTCTCCATACTCAGAAACCACACATTGTAAGCACAAGCTGGGAGGACATCTGTGCGAGTGATTCAGGGAAGCCTGAGAACATGACTGTGTCAGCAGGATGTGATGAACTCTGTGGCAGACAAGTGTGTGTGAGTAACTGGTTGCCTTGGAGATGAGATATTCAGGGCAACACAGGAAGACAGTGCAGACATTGTCTTGACCGACACCTTCCCAACAGGGCGATTCCAAATGATAGACTCGGAATAATAAGTAGCCTGTTCCTGGGAACCACATGAACGTCTCCTCATCAGATGTTTGTTTACGTAACGAATCATTGCCTGGGATACTGAACCACCCTGAATCCCTGACACACTGCTTTTGTGCTATATAGAAACTCACAAGTGTTGTCTTACAAGACTGTACAAGCCACCTAAAGTATTTTAACAGGTTCAAAGCCACTTCTGCTTTCACCTGACTCATTCTTTTTAGAGAGAGAGAGATCTGTTTTTAAGGTAGGGTTTAAATGGTGCCTCTGGAGAAGGAAATGGCAACCCACTCCAGTACTCTTGCCTGGAAAATCCCATGGATGGAGGAGCGTGGTAGGCTACAGTCCATGGGGTTGCAAAGAGTTGGACACGACTGAGAAACTTCACTTTCTTCTTTCTTTTTTTAAATGGTGCATGAGACCAGAATCTCTTTAAAAAAAAATTTATTGGAGTTTACTTGCCTTACAGTGCGTTCTGTTCATTTCTACTGTACAGCAAAGCGAATCAGCTATATGTGTAACTATATCCCCTCTTTTCGGATTTCCTTCTCATTTAGGTCACCAAGGGGGACAGAGGAGTGGGATGATTTGGGAGATTAGGATTGACATATATACACTATTGATACTGTGAATAAAATAGATGATTAATGAGAACTTACTATACAGCACAGAATCTTTAAAAAGTTTTTTAATTTTTTTTATGGCTGTGCTGGGTCTCCATTGCTGTGTGGGCTTTCGTCTAGTTGTGGCGCACGGTGGCCTCTCTTGCCGTGACTCCCAGGCTCTAGAGCACAGGCTCAATAGTTGTGGCACAGGCTTAGTTGCTCTGCGGTAGGTGGGTCTTCCCAGACCAGGGATCAAACTCATGTCTCCTGCTTTGGCAGGTGGATTCTTTAGCACTGAGCCACCAGAGAAGCACCCAGAATCTTTTTAGAACACTCTTCTCTCAGCCATTAGCACAGTCTGGCAATCAGATTGATACACTTTTTAAATAAATTTAAGATTCTTTTTCTTTGAGTAGGGAAAGTTAATACCACTTCAAACGTTTTCTAAAGTTAGGTTTTAAATTTCACATTCGTGTATCCCAGGAGGTAGGCAGGACTTTCTAATATATGACAGTAAGGGTCAATAACACTTACATTCATGTTTAATCATAACATGCTTACATTGTGGAAATGTGCATAAATTATTAATTACAGCTCATTAAACTTTTATAAATGGCAACCCACACCAGTATTCTTGCCTGGAGAATCCCGTGGACAGATGAGCCTGGTGGGCTACAGTCACGGGGTTGCAAAGAGTCAAACACAACTGAGCAACTAACACTTTCACTTTCAGCTTTTCTCAAGCAAAAAAAATCTAGGTATCTTCAGTTCGTACTCTCATAAATTAAGGCTGTCTTGTTAAGATCTGCTGGGCCTGCACCTTGGTCTTCATGGTCTGAATTTCTGCAGCTTCTTCTCTAAATATCTCCAGCTGTCACCAGAGCTACTCCTGGTCTCTACTCAAAACTCGCCCCCTCCACTTTTAGCAGGAGTGAGTATACATCTGTAAGTTAAAAGGTGTATAAGAAAGATGTCCAGAGATCTCAAGCCAGGCCCCTCAAGGAGTTTATAGTCAGTTTTTCAGGGGCCTAAGCCTAATCACAGCACACCGACCAAGATGACAACTCATCCAGGAAGTAACTTTTCCAGAAGACCCAGCAAGTGAGCTCCCAACATCAGAGGCGGGTTGTCCTCTTTCAGTCTGCTCTCATGCGTCCTCTCCTTGCATCCTCACTTTCTTCTTCATTTACTTAAGAATCTAGATTATTAACAGATACTCAAACCTCTTATCTACAGTGTGTTTGTTTCCCATCTTTAATTTTTCTTTTGATGCTTTGAGTCACTCCTTTGTGTGTCTTTTGATTAAGATGCACGTTTAGTATAATTATTGTTTTTACTTGTGCTCCTTTGAATAACAATCAGTTCCTCTGATGCTAGTTCACTGCAATAAGAAAGGTGATTTTCTGCGTAATTGGAATCAAGCAATAAGTGCTTTGTAAATGACAAAACACTGGGTCAAGTGGCCAGAAAAATCAAACTCCCATCAAACCTAGACATGAAGATGTCTGCCTGAACAATAACAACACTTAGCAACTTTGCAGTCCATGTTTTACAGAAACAGAGCTTGGGCACCCTTCGCTTCTGCTGAGTACAGGACTATAAACCCCAGAAACATGTCTTTCCATGTCGCTTTGCTCAGAAGTGTCATCACCAAAATCTGAAATACTGAGAAATGGACTTTGTCCCTTCAAGTGATCCAACAAGTGATCTTTGAGCAAAAAGAAATAGCAAATCTGACAGTAATAGATTCTGGAAAACTGCCAGCAGAGCCTTATCACATATCGACAACTCACCAAAAAGCAGTGAAGGTGGAATTCGCTTCTGTTTGCAGACAATGGTGTTGTAATCTCCACCCTGGGCTGCCATGGATCTCAAGGGAGAGGGGCTGAGAGTTTAAACCCACGTGGTTTTGGTTTTCCCCGTGGTTAGAAACTATTCATCCCCAAGATACATTCCTGTCACTATGTAAAGGCTGAGAAAAATGAAAGACAGGGTCAGTCTGGCTCTGGGAAATACTTAGCCCTGAATATCAACTGTAAATCAGTAAAAAAACACCTGAATTATCAAGACTGTTGAGCAAACTTGGCTCAGAACTTGGTCTCGTATGCACGTGAGTATAGAGCTATTGTGTCTCACAGGCTGCCGGGGTCCAAAGAGTTCCCGATCTCACAATACTCGTCTGAGAATCTGTCACCTAGTCAGACCCTTCACTTTCACTTTTCACTTTCATGCATTGGAGAAGGAAATGGCAACCCACTCCAGTGTTCTTGCCTGGAGAATCCCAGGGATGGGGGAGCCTGGTGGGCTGCTGTCTATGGGGTCGCACAGAGTCAGTTATGACTGATGTGACTTAGCAGCAGCAGCAGCAGTCAGACCCTACAAACCCACCACTCCACTCTTTCTGTCTGGGCTCTTAAGATTCTGCCAGGATGTTTTCCTTTCTTATTTCAGCAAATCCAGCAAAGTAAGCCTTGCCTGCTCACTGAGGTTTTTTTGACACTGTTTTGCTAAAGCCTAAACTTGACAAAAGCTATAAACACAAAAATGAATAGTTTATTTATAGGATAGCAAGGCATGCCTAGAAACAGAATTGGGAAACAATCTTTCCACGATATGTAGAGCAATAATAAAATGCTTATAAACAATGTCCACAAGAAAGGCACAAGATCTGTATAAATAAAGCAATCAAGTCATTCTGAAAGAAGTAATGGAAAATGCCAACAAATTGGAAAAGTGTGAGGAGAATAAAAGTACCAATTTCTCCCAAATTATCATAGAATTCATACAGTCTTAAAGGAACACAATACTTTACATTTTACCATGTTAAACAATTAGCACTGTTCTCAGATTGGTAGCTTTAGATGAAATATGAGTGGAGTGTTACATCTTTATTTTGGCAGGTAAACAGTATTAAACTATATAAGCATTAGTCTTAACTTTATAAAAATAAATAAGATTTAATTACATCTTCAAAAGCATTTACAATCAGCTTAAGNNNATACAATTTTCATTGAACAAATCTAGGTGATCTATTGAAGGGAAAGTAATGTTTAGATGGAAAAAAATTTAGTCATATTTTGTAAACTTTTATTACCTTCATTTCGGCAAAATCACTGTTTTCAATTATTTATATAAACATCCCTTCCCTTCAACAGAACATGAAAGCTGTGCAGTGATAGTCAGTGGTCTTGGATATTTTGTCAAATTTCGGTCACATGGCACTCATAATTTCACACATTTTAAAGTCTTGTCTTGAAGATTCACTTATTATTTGACAGTTTATTGGCATTTGTAATTTTATCTTTAAAAGGGTAAACACATCACACACTCACCTCACTTGTACTGTTGTTCATGACTGCTAGGAGAGGCTGCAGGAGGGTTCCTGGATTCATCTGAAAAGCTGGCAGCGGGGTGAGGAAGTGCAGGCGTCCCGAGGAGGTGGGAACGGGCACAGGTGGAGCCTGGAGAAGCTCCAGGTCCAGAAAAGTGCGGAGGGACTGTGACCAGGGTTTCTTGACCACAGTACTTATTTATTTTTACTGTGCTCTCTTTACGCTTTTATTTGTACATTTTACTACTGTAATACAGACCGACAAGATGGAAGACCAGTATTGGACTGTGATAAATTCAGCAATGTCATATCACTTAAGACCTACCTGGTCTTTGGTGAGGATTATTCTCAACGTCATGCTCTATGAAGCTACAGCATCCAGTATTGTAAAACCTGTTTTACAATATGAAAACACAGTATCATGGGTCTGTAATGTTCCCGAAATAATCTCATAAGAAATAGGAACTTTTATTTACTTTTTAAATATCTATTTATTTTTCTGCACCTGGTCTTGTTTGTGACATGTGGGATCTAGTACCCTGACCAGGGATTGAACCCAGGCCCCTTGCACTGGGAGAAGAAATACTTTTTTCCCTGATTTTTATTTAGTTGTTAGCTCTGAATATGGCAACTAAGGCTCTATATAGGAAGAGTTGATCTGGATATGATGAAGAATTTAAGAATAGAAGACACAGAGGTTTTGTTGTGATAAATAAAGCAAAACAGGGAAAAGGGCAAGAAATACTGCTTTAAATGTGAGATAAGTGGAAGTTCAAAAATAAGAAACGTGGTGGAAAAGGCCACTCCAGTATTTATTGAGGAAATATTGTGTGATGGGCCAGGCAGGTTCCCATCCTGTGAACTGTACATTCTAGTGGGCAGATGGGACACCCCATTTTCTGAACCCCAAGCGTGCCCTGGACATGTTTTTACTAGCAAGTGTGGTTGGACCTATTTGAGTTGTTGTGTGAAGCAGCGGAATCTGGTGAGTCAAAAATGCGCGAGTTCTGACACTCTGCAGGTTATGAGGAAGGCCTTAAAAACAGGTTTTAGTGAACAGATTTCACTCCTTGTGTTGTTTTCATTAAATGCTAACATTTCTGTGATGAGGCAGAACCAAACAGGGTCAAAATCACGCATGGATCATTGGAGTTAAGACTTTAAAAACTGTTTATGTATGTACGTATTTATTTACGGCTGCGCTGGGTCTTTGCTGCTGCGTGGGCTTGTCTCTAATGCAGCGGATGGGGGCTACTCTCTCACTGCAGCGCCTGCGCCTCTCATCGCAGTGCCTTCTCTTGGGGCGTGCAGGCTTCCGTACTTGTGGCACGGGGGCTCAGAAGTTGCGACTCCCGGGGTCCGTGGTGTGTGTGCTTAGCAGTGGCCTACAGGCTTAGTTGCCCCACTGCATGTGGGACTCTCCTGGACCAGGGATGGACCCCGTGTCTCCTAAATTGGCAGGTGGATTCTTTACCCCTGAGCCACCAGGGCAGCCTTGAAGTTAGTCATTTAATAAGGAAGCCTCAAAAAGAAATAACAGAGCCTCAAGGATGACAAAGGTCATCTTACTTGCATTCATCTCCCTAGTAAGAATTGCTGGTATTTATTGAGTGCTCTTTGTGTACCACACATCAGTATGTACTTTAAATGCATTATCCAATCTGTTATGTAATTGTATCAAAGATATGTTGGATATTGATGTTTAATGTCCCATTTTCAAGTAAAGTATACTCACCACCATCTATTAATATTATGTCTGTTTCCAGGAGCTCAGTTTCTCTGGCTTAATCCTGTTATGGAAGGCTTGCAAGACACACATCTCAGCAGGTTATAGCTGAAGGCTTTTCTTTTAATGTATTATCATTTACACTTAATATTTTTGTGTTATACCTACTGGTGTGGTTTCTAACTAAAATTAGTCCATTTCTAAGTAAGTACATCTTATGATGTCAACATATTTTTCTAATTTTTTTTCTGTTAAATTCTATAAGCATATCCTTTTATTTGAGGCAGTCATAGAATTCTGCTCTCACAATGGCACATTTAAATTGTTTAAATAGATACCCACACAAATTCTCATTTATACCAAGGAGCTGGTCATTTCTGAAGTCATGGAAAAATAAAGAACAGCTGGTTGAGCCGTCCTATAAAAATGTTGACTTTTAAAATTTTCTCATATTTTCCTTTATGTTCTCCATTTTTCCCATCCAAGATAAACCAAGATTATACAAAAGAAAATTTCAAATTAGGCTTAAATTCCAAAATCAAGTTTCAGTTCAAATCCTTTCTCCAAGAGAACTAGTTTTCCCAACTTCTTCTCTTTTCCTCAAATCTAATCAAAACATTTGCGATAATTAAAATTCAAAACTTCAGGGTCTCATCAAGGTTACTTTTATGTCTGTCTCAATAGGGAACCACAATTCTATCTCTGCATTTCTAGTGGAAGGACTTGCCACCAAAGGGCTATGCCACAGGCCCCTTGACTAGGAGTACACAGCTTAAAATCTGGTGTTTATTAAATGTGCACAATATTGGGATGTAATTGGCATTTTAAAAAATTCAGTAATGCCCATTACAAATATCTGGACAGACTCAAAAATAACTGGTTAACCTTAAAATAAAGAGAACCACCATTTAATAACACATTTATACCTTGGTAAGAATGAAACAGTGTGACCAAGGAGAGTCTAGAAATTCTTGGATTAATTATAATAACATGATGATAGGTTTCTCAAGGTACTTTCTAAACTCAGCAAGCCACTGGGCTCCATCTGCTCCATCCAAAACCCGATTATCACAACTAAGTGTAACAGACATCACACTAGCCACATCAAATCCTTTTTCATTTTCTGCTGGAACCAGTCTATCCTCTGAAGCACCAATTGCCAAAATACATGCTTGGGTGGATTAATAACAGCAGAGAAGTTCTTAATCCCAAACATTCCTAAATTTGAGATTGTAAAAGTGCCACTCTGGAACTTACGTGGCTGTAGTTTACCCTCTAGTGCTTTGGTTGCTAAAGAAATAACATCATTAGCAACCGTTTCCAGTCCTTTTATACATGCATTAAATACAATAGATGTGATGAGTCCTGCAGGAGTACTGACTGCAACACTGATATCGACAACGTGATTTTGTCTTACAACTGTGTCCAACCAAGAATCTCCTTCAGGAACTTTTAAACATGCCAAAGCTGAAGCTTCTCTAATGAAGTCATTGTTGGAAATTTTGCTTTTTCCTTGTAACATCTTCTTTCCATACCAACAAAATTTCTCTCATATTTACATCAATAGAAAGGTAATAATGAGGTATTGTTTGCTTAGATTGCATTAACTGCTGTGCAATGACTTGGCGAATGTTGGTGACTGGGATACCTGTGAAGACTCCTGTAGGAGCTGGAGCCACTCCTCGACTCAGGGGAGGCACAGCGGCTGCTGGAGTGGGAGCAGTTTCCATAGGCACAAAGGAGTTGACGTCCTTCTTAATGATTCTGCCATCTGGTCCTGTCCTTTTTACTTGTGTAAGGTCAGTCCCTTTCTCTGCTGCCAACTTCTTTGCAAGCGGGCTAAGGAGCACTCTTCCCTTTGGTCCAGCTGGAGCAGCTGGCTGGGGGGCTGAAGGTGGATGGGCTAGGTGGTGTGCTGGTGGTTTTAAATGAGTTACTTCAGTTGGCCGATTGTCGGCAAACGGTGGTATATCTGCCTCTTTTTCTACAATGATACAGAGTGGGGTTCCTACAGGGACATCTTGTGTGCCTTCAGGGATCAGGATTTTTGCCTTCTTCCTGCACTTCGAAACCTATAGAGGCCTTGTCAGTCTCTATCTCTGCCAATAAATCTCCTTCGTTTGCCTCCTCATCCATTTCTTTTTTCCCTATCTCTGAACCGTGCCCATGGTCACGATGGGAGAGAGGGCAGGAAGAACCACCTGCATATGAGTAGGAGATGAGCTACCAGGAGCCTGGGCAGAAGGTGCAGGTGATGGAGCAGGGGCGGCAGGCGTTAGTGCCCGGCTCCTTGTGGGGCAGGTGCTGCCAAAGAATCAAGTGTGTAATTTTTAAAGGTTTCAATATTTTCAGGCTTTTCAACTGTGATNAAAATACTTTCTATTATTTTTAGATAAGAAAAAAGAGAAATGAATTCCCTGGTGGTCCAGTGGTTAGGGCCCCATGCTTCCACTGCAGGGGCCTCAGGTTTGACCCGGGTCAGGAAACTAAGAGCCCGCCTGCCGCTGGACAACTGTGCGCACTACCACAGCTATAGAAGAGCCTTGTCCTGCAAGGAAGACCCGGCACAGGAAAAATATATAAAAATGCTCCGTCCTGCACCCCACCGCATCCCACCTCTCTAGGCTGATACATACGTATACTCATGGCTGATTCACACGTATATTCATGGCTGATTCACTTTGTTGTGGGGCAGAAACCAACACAACACTGTAAAGCAATTATCCTCCAAACAAAAATAGTTTTTAAAAAGTAGTATCAGGCCCCCCCTCAAAAAAAATCTGTGGAATATGTAATGAAGGTATAGGGGTCAAAATTAAATTATTTGAAAAAAATAATATATATAAATTTAAAATGAAAAAAAAAATTAAGTCATGAAATTTGCTTTATCTTCCTGGCTTATGCATTAATCCTTCCCCTTCCCAGTGGTTGGAGGTGGAAATCTCTTGAACCAAAAGAGAATATATTCGAGAAAGGAAAGTATTTGAGAAGGATTGCAGCAAATTTGCAATTATTTATTGGCTTGTGCAGATTCAATAGCTAAATCACTTTATGAATTTTTCCTTTTTCTCTCATGAAAACTTTCTAAATAACTCAAGATGCTGTCATAGGTAGCTCACATGGAGCCTGACTATTTTTAAACATTGGATCAGGATTCAGAAAGGCAAGAAAATATATATGCAAGTGTTTGTGTATTCATTAAAACTTCTAAAATTTCAGAATCAATAGCAAATGAATACATTAACTCTTTTGCTCTAGGGAGTATATTTCTATTTTCAATATTGGTGGTGGTTGCTTAGTCGCTAAGTCGTGTCCAACTCTTGTGACCCAATGAACTGTAGACCACCAGGCTCCTCTGTCCATGGCATTCTCCAGGCAAGAATACTGGCGTGGGTTGCCATGCCCTCCTCCAGGGGATCTTCCCAACCCAGGGATTGAACCTGCATCTCTTGCACTGGCAGGCAGATTCTTTACCACTGAGCCACCAGGGAAGTCCATTTTCAATAATAAATTGCTACAATTACTGTGCATTTTTGAGCTGAACAAGGTAACACAGAATCAAATTTTTTTTGTTTTTCTATTAATGAAACAATAGTTAATGTGATGAACTAAGGGTAAAGTCATCTTTGAAACTATATATCAGAGAAGAAATATCAAATTAATTTTTTAACGCAAGAAGTCCCTGCGGTGGTGATCTGATATTGATTAAACTTGTATTAAAACTGCAAAGTTTTTGCACAAACTGTTTCAGAAGAGACAAAAAGTTGTAACCGTGGGTCTAGGTATATCTTCCCTTCCTGAAGTTGCAGTGCCTTTCAGAAATGCATGTCTTTACCCCTGTCCAGAATCGATTTTCAAAAGTGCACAGTTTCAGTCATTAATCAGTATGGAATCATGGGAAATAAATCCTTTCTTAGGTGCACTCGATAAGATGACTGCAGTACGTCTTTAGTACATCCAAACATCAACCTTTCACCTCATTGTCATCTACCTTTGGATCCACATACATTTCTGGTATTTTTTGAGACCAGAAAAGCCTAAGAAGAAAGCCCAGCAAATAAGTAATTATGTTGTTTTCTCCATGTGTACTTGTGAATTTCTCATTTGTCTCATGACCTGAGTTTAGTTTTCCCTTAGTGACTTTTTCTTCACATCTTTAATATGTGCTGAGTTTTATCACAGAAAAGGCTGCTTTTCAATGAACTCCAATCTGTTCTTTGAAAACTCCCAGAAATGTTTGGCCTTGTGTGAACAAAAGAACAGAAACCACCTAGCACAGTTCTGAGACTGTAATACCTGAATACTGTTCTCCACAAAGAAATAAACAAGGGTTTTAGAATAAGAAAATGGTAATATAGTAAAAATAAGATTGGGAGTCACAGAAGAATCAAGCAATAAAATTAGAAGACGCTTTTTAGCTCTGGAAAGCAAACATAAGTTGTGGATGATCCAGTGCCTGTACGTTCAGGGTGAAATACAGATTGCTTTGTTTAAAGACGCTTCTTTTTCTCTAGACAGACATGTTGATGCTGAATCAACATGTGTTGATGCTGAATCAAGTGGAATATACCTAAAAGTCACATTGTGTGGGCACTATAATGATATCATCTCCATGGTTTGAATAATTCTGGGTGTGTATGTTTACATAAAAAGTTTCACTGGAAATCCAGAACGACAACTAAATTTGTCCGAAAGGTCAATGGTGTTGACAGTTAAGAAGCAAAGTCAGGTGAATCATCTGGAGAGCAGAGCAGAAACTATTTTAAAATAAACCCCAGTTTAAACTGTTTGACTATGGCATTCGGTTTGCATCGGTTCAGTTGCTCAGTTGTGTCCGACTCTTTGCAGCCCCATGGACTGCAGCACGCCAGGCCTCCCTGTCCTTCACTATCTCCCAGACTTGCTCAAACTCATGTCCATTGAGTCGGTGATGCCATCCAACCATCTCATCCTCTGTCGTCCCCTTCTCCTCCCGCCTTCAGTCTTTCCCAGCATCAGGGTCTTTTCCAATGAGTCGGTTCTTTGCATCAGGTGGCCTTCAGTATCAGCTTCAGCTTCAGCATCAGTCCTTTCAATGAACACCCAGGACTGATTTCCTTTAGGATGGACTGGTTGGATCTCCTTGCAGTCCAAGGGACTCTCAAGAGTCTTCTCCAACACCACAGTTCAAAAGCATCGATTCTTTGGTGCTCAGTTTTCTTTATGGTTGAACATCCATATGTGACTACTGGAAAAACCATAGCTTTGACTAGGTGGACCTTTGTTGGCAAAGTAACGTCTCTTCTTTTTAATATGCTGTCTAGATTTGTCATAGCTTTTCTTCCAAGGAGCAAGTGTCTCTTAATTTCATGGCTGTAGTCACCATCTGCAGTGATTTTTGGAGCCCAAGAAAATAAAGTTTGTCACTGTTTCCATTGTTTCCCCATCTATTTGCCATGAAGTGATGGGACCAGATGCCATGACCTTCATTTTCTGAATGTTGAGTTTTAAGCCAACTTTTTCACTCTCCTCATTCACTTTCATCAAGAGGCTCTTTAATTCCTCTTCACTTTCTGCCATAAGGGTGGTATCATCTACGTATCTGAGGTTATTGCTATTTCTGCCAGCAGTCTTGATTCCAGCTTGTGCTTCGTCGAGGCTGGCATTTCACATGATGTACTCTGCATATGAGTTAAATAATAAGGGTGACAGTATACAGCCTTGACATACTCCTTTCCCAATTTGGAACCAGTCTGTTGTTCCATGTCTGGTTCTAACTGTTGCTTGACCTACATACAGATTTCTCAGAAGGCAGGTAAGGTGGTCTTGTATTCTTACTTCTTGAAGAATTTTCCAGTTTGTTGTGATCTATACAGTTGAAGGCTATCACCTAATCAATAAAGCAGAAGTAGATGTTTTTCTGGAATTTTCTTGCTTTTTCTGTGATCCAGCGGATGTTGGCAATTTGATCTCTGGTTCCTCTGCCTTTTATGAACTCAGCTTGAACATCTGGAATTTCTTAGTTCACGTACTGTTGAAGCCTGGCTTGGATAATTTTGAGCATCACTTCACTAGCATGTGAGATGAGTGCAATTGTGTGGTAGTTTGAGCATTCTTTGGCATTGCCTTCCTTTGGGATTGGAGTGAAAACTGACCTTTTCCAGTCCTGTGGCCACTGCTGAGTTTTCCAAAGTTGCTGACATGTTGAGTGCAGCACTTTCACAGCATCATCTTTCAGGATTTGAAATAGCTCCACTGGAATTCCATCACCTCCACTAGCTTTGTTCACAGTAATGCTTTCTAAGTCCCACTTAACTTTGAATTCCAGCATGTCTGGCTCTAGGTGAGTGATCACACCATTGTGGTTATCCAGGTCATGAAGATCTTTTTTGTATAGTTCTTCTATGTATTCTTGCCACCTCTTCTTAATATCTTCTGCTTCTGTTAGGTCCATACAGAAGGTCCATCTCTGTCCTTAATTGTGCCCATCTTTGCATGAAATGTTCCCTTGGTATCTCTAATTTTCTTGGAGAGATCTCTAGTCTTTCCCATTCTATTGTTTTCCTCTATTTCTTTGCATTGGTCACCGAGGAAGGCTTTCTTATCTCTCCTTGCTTTTCTCTGGAACTCTGCATTCAGATGGGTACATCTTTCCTTTTCTCCTTTGCCCTTAGCCTCTCTTTTCTCTGCTATCTGTAAAGCCTCCTCAGACTTTGCTTTTTTTTTCCTTGGGGATGGTCTTGATCACTGTCTCCTGTACAATCATCTGGAGAACAGAGCAGAAATTATTTTAAGATAGACACCAGTTTAAACTGTCTGACTATGGCATTTGTTTTGGATGAGTAAACAGGATATGGTTTCAGAAGACAATTTAAAAATAACATGAAAAAGAAAACAGCCTTCCAAATTAACGGCTTAATGTCCAGTTTGTAGTACTGAAATAACAAGGACACAGATTTTAAAAAGAGAAGAATCAATACAAACATATTTGTGAGGAGATGAGAGTACCCACTTTTTGTTTAAATAGTGTATAGATTGAATATTGGCTCTGATTACTGCATTCAGCCTTTGAAACAGTTCCAGCCACAGCACTGATGCTGACTTTCAGTGTAATGCCAGGGTTGAGTCACCAGAATCAGGTGGTGGAATTTTGCTAGTAAGGCTTTGTGCCGCCCCATTTCAGTGTAGATCACAGGAGATTGTGGGGGTCATTGCAGGACCTCAGGCAGGATAGGGCTAGGATGAACATGGTCGCTGTAAGCTGACGTGCTGGTGATAACTCACATTCTAAGGTGCGACTTCAGAGGCAGACATTATTGAATGGCTAAAAAAAGAAAAGGATATTTAGCCTTGATATGATATTAACCCTCAGCCCTCATTACTATGTATAAAATAGATAACCAATGAGAACCTCCTATATAGCACAGGAAACCACTCGGTGCTCTGTGGTGACTTAAACGGGAAGGAAATCCAAAAAAGGGGATATGTGTAGACATGTGGCTGATCCACTTTGCTGTGCAGCAGACATTAATGCAACAGTGTAAAGTAACTATATACACCAATAAAAAAGAAGGAAAATAATGACTGTTTCAATTCTGCTTAAAGGCAATAGAATGAGCACAACTCAGCCAGAAATATATGAATCTTCTAAAGCCTTATGAAGTACTCAAAGCATAATTCATGAGCTAAGAAAATGATGAATGAGAAGATGGCTGTTAGCTAAGCCTACTGTGGTAATCATTCCACAATATATCATCAATCAAAACTGTCATGCTGTATGCATTAAACATACAGTTATGTATGTCAATTGTTCATTGATGTATGTAAATGAACTGAACTGAATGTTAATTATTTCCTAATAAAGCTGGAAAAGTAATAAAATAAATTTTAAAATTAAAAAACAAACCAAAAAAATAGGTCTTATTGGGGTCATTTAGATCAGCCCCATGAGAAGCCTTCTGTCTTCAGGGGGTCTTCCTTCAGACACCAACCACCTCTTCTGAAGTTTCAGTGTTTCTTCAGTTCCTATGTGCAAAATTCAAAGCCTCTGAAATGATACACAGAAATGTTCCTAATCTGAACCTTGTAAATCCCCCTCACCTTCTCTTATACCCAAACACGTCTTCGTCTTAGGCATGCATAGTCATTTGTGATGATTTCTATTCATCACTTCTGCACACGTTGATCTTTCCTGACTGCCTGGAAAACTCCCAATATCCTCTAAGAGGCAACCTGAGTGTTAATTTCTCTAAATTGAATCCCATTCAGGGAGTGCACTTGAGCATCTCCCCTGAAAGACTTTCTTCTGGACCCTGGACCTGCTTTCCCTGCCCTGGAGCCTGGCCCAACCTGGCGACCCACTACATTGAAGCCCCACAGTGAGCTATATGTGCCTTAGATAATTTGTGTCATAACGTCGGACAACACTGAGCGACTGAACAAGGACTCACAAGCAAAACTTTTACGGTTGCTATTTCAGGAAATGGCCACAAGGTGGCAGGCTTTCCTGAGGCCAATTGTGATTACCTGGGAAATGAAAACTTTTGAGTTTTAATTCAGGGCTGTAATTTAATGTGGAATGTACCTGAACGAACACCCAAAAGCTTTTGTTTTTCTTAAGTATTCTTTTTAAATTAACCTTTATTCCATATTATAGTGACAGAGATATTAACGTGT
Organism: Redunca redunca; assembly: GCA_006410935.1. Lineage (NCBI taxonomy): Eukaryota > Metazoa > Chordata > Mammalia > Artiodactyla > Bovidae > Redunca > Redunca redunca. The sequence goes on from SJYQ01001193.1 coordinate 2,202,292, forward strand.
TGTCGGTCGCAGGTGAACTGAATATATTTTCTGTTTTGCTGTTATTTCTGCTTTCTCACCATTGTATTCTGATTAAGTTCTAGTGACATAACTTATGTTTCTTTTAATTTACTGGCCAAGCCACTTGGGAAGCCTCTCATCTGCATTGCTGCTGCTGCTGCTGCTAAGTCGCTTCAGTTGTGTCCGACTCTGTGCGACCCCAGAGACGGCAGCCCACCAGGCTGCCCCCGTCCCTGGGATTCTCCAGGCAAGAACACTGGATTGGGTTGCCATTTCCTTCTCCAATGCATGAAAATGAAAAGTGAAAGTGAAGTCGCTCAGTCGTGTCCGACTCTTCTCGACCCCATGGACTGCAGCCTACCAGGCTCCTCCCTCCATGGGATTTTCCAGGCAAGAGTACTGGAGTGGGTTGCCATTGCCTTCTCATCTGCATTAGCAGAACAAAAATAGTACCACCGAAGTAAGAAATCTGATTATGAAATAGCATGTTCCAAATTATTTGGAAGTAGTTAGGTCTTTATTTTTGAAAGGATTGATTTTGAAATAACCCAAACTTTGGTCGATCTTGCATTTCTGTGTTAAAATAGCAGACATATTTGAAACATTCTTTCCATTTATTTTGCATTCTTCTCTGAGAAACTAAACCACAGTGCTTTTGCCCACTAGGCTCAGGAAGTTTGACAAAAGAGAATGAAAAAAACGATACACCTCAGATGTCCTAAGACAGTCTGGTAAGTGATTTGTCTCACAAGAAACTTTGAGGCTTGAGTTCACTGCTGCTGATGCATAATACACATCATAAGCTTGGAAGGGTCACTGATGTACATACATGTCATTGAGCGTAATCATCTATCAACCAGAGACTAAGGGTTTCAGGACTAACAGGAAGCTCTCACCTCCTAAGGGCTCTGAATCTCTCTGACTTCCTGAGCTCCTTGAAAGTGAAAGTAGCTCAGTTGTGTCTGACTCTTTGCAACCCCACAGACTATACAGTCCATGGAATTCTCCAGGGCAGAATACTGGAGTGGGTTGATGTTCCCTTCTCCAGGGGATCTTCCCAATCCAGGGACTGAACCCAGGTCTCCCACACTGCGGGCGGATTCTTTACCTGAGCCACAGCGGAAGCCCAAGATTACTGGAGTGGGTAACCTATCCCTTCTCCAGCGGATCTTCCTGACCCAGGAATCTAACCAAGGTCTCCTGCATTGCGGGCAGATTCAGAGCTCCGTACTTTAATGAATTCTGTCCGCTTGCCCTTCCTCCCTGTTGACTGATGGTGACAACAGCCCACAGAGCCAAAGGTCTGGTCCAATAACTGACCACGGGCTCTTCTCTTCCCTTTCCAGTCCTGCCTTTTCATCTCTTTCTCTTTTCTCTGCTCATTGCTCACCTTTGCCATTATCATTGGGAGGTGGTGGACGGGCATTATTCTTCATTGCTTGGTTGTGTCTGACTCTGCAACCCCATAGACTGCAGCACAACATACTTCCCTGTCTTTCATCATCTCCCAGAGTTTGCTGAAGTTCATGTTCATTGAGTCAGTGATGCCATCCAGCCATCTCATCCTCTGTCACCCTTTTCACCTCCTGCCCTCAATCTTTCCCAGCATCAGGGTTCTTTCCAATGAGTCGGTTCTTCGCATCAGGTGGCCAAAGTACTGGAGCTTCAGCTTCACCATTAGTCCTTCCAATGAATATTCAGGACTGATATCCTTTAGAATTGACTGGTTTGATCTCCTTGCAGTTCAAGGGACTCTCAAAAGTCTTCTCCAACACCACAGTTCAAAAACATCAATTCTTCATCGCTCAGCCTTCTTTATGGTCCAACTCTCACATCCATGAGTGACTACTAGAAAAATCATAGCTTTGACTAGATGAGCCTTTGTTGGCAAAGTAATGTCTCTGCTTTTCAAGATGCTGTCTAGGTTGGTCATAGCTTTTCTTCCAAGGAGTAAGCATCTTTTAATTTCATGGCTACAATCACCATCTGCAGTGATTTTGGAGCCCAAGAAAATAAAGTCTGTCACTGTTTTCATTATTTCCCCATCTATTTGCCATAAAGTGATGGGACCGGATGCCATGATCTTCATTTTCTGAATGTTGAGCTTTAAGCCAACTTTTTCACTCTCCTCTTTTACTTTCATCAAGAGGCTTTTTAGTTCCTCTTTGCTTTCTGCCATAAGGGTGGTGTCATCTGCATAACTGAGGTTATTGATATTTCTCCCTGAAATCTTGATTCCAGCTTGTGTTTCATCCAGCCCAGTATTTTGCTGATGTCCTCTGCATAAAAGTTAAATAAGCAGGGTGATAATATACAGCCCTGATGTAGTCTTTTCCTGATATGGAATGGGCCACTTCCTCTGCCTCCCCTTGGGGCCCTTGTTGAGGGGAAGTGGCCCCTTGTTGAGGGGAAGGGGGACACAGCAGCTCTGGAAAGGCACAGGTGACCTGGAAGTGGGGCTTTCCTCCCGCCCTCACCCACGAGGCTGGACCACACAGAGGTGGATGCCCCAGCTCCAGCCAAGCCTTCCGATGCCCTCAGCGCCCATGACATTCCACCTGCATCCCGCAGACACTGAACTCCCAGATAACCTGCCCCAAGCATCTTATGAAGAGAGAGTGAGAAAACTCTTTCCTAAGCTTCTAAATTCTGTCAGGAAGCAGACAGTGATGATGGTAGCATCCTCACAGCTGAGCCTCTATCCTCAGCCACTCATCCCTGTGGTCTGGTCTGGCCCCCTCCACCCCTGTGTCTCCAGCTACAGTGGCCTTCTCGTAACCCTGTGTGTTTCCCATAAATCCCACTCTCTCGGGACTTTTAAAAGCCCCCTCATGTGGTGCAAGGAAATCAGCTCTTTCAGAAATGTATTAACTCACACAGATTTCAAATGTATTATTCTTCAAAATGGCTGAAAATGTTCACCTTTTTAAAGAATTTATTTATTTACTATGTGTTTATCGGGCTGCACCAGGTCTTTGTTGGGGCACATGGGATCTTGGCGAACTCTAGTTGTGGCTCTGTGGCTCGGTAGCTGTGGCATGGAAACTCAGTTGCCCCTTGGTATTTGGGATTTTAGTTCTCCGATCAGTGATTGAACCTGAATCCCACTGCACTGCAAGGCGGATTCTTAACCACTGGACTACCAGGAAGTCCCTGAAATTTTCATTTTTAAAAACTGAGATAACCAGTTTGATTTGTGGCGTTACCTAAATGTACAATTGAGTGCATTTCCCAAGTCACACAGTTATTTCAACAGGTTTTAGACACTCACGGCCACAGCACAAAGCATTTCTTCACACATCTGCAGAAAGCGCACACTCTTACCAAAACTCTGGCTTACAAGTTTTAAAGTGATGACTGTAAAACTGCTATCACTACCAGATTCCCAGCTATACTTTGACATCATCTTCGCTGTTGCCTTGGGGCTCTTGCTAAGGCTGAGCACAGATAAGATCTAGTTCTTCAGCAGACAGTTCTTTTATGCGCTGAGCCCTGTCTCCACGGTGCTGAGCAGAGAGGGCAGCAGGGCCGCACATGGTTCTTCTTACTTTTCTGAAAGGCAGTATTAGGGCCTTTCTCAACTGTGTCCTGATTTAAAATAATCCAAACTAAATATTTCTCAAAATAAAGCCGTAATACAATTGCCTATAATTGATTAATCATTTTTTCAAAAACATACAATGCAAAACTCTAGTCACCCTATTTATGGATCAGTTGGTGAAAGTTCTTGTGAGATACGTAAAACAGTAACTATGAGCTAAAACTGATTTATTAATACTTCAAAACTATGTGCATTAGCTCTCTTTTTGATTTGGACCAAATCAGCTTGAAGAAATCAGATCATTCTTCATCAGACTGAAGAAATTAGAAGACCAAAAGAGAAAAGATGTTTTTACCTACTCTCTAAGACTCTGATCTTTAGTTCTGGTATTGTAAGGAAGTACTTTCTGTATTAGCCAAAACAATTCTTCATATTCTAGACTCTAGCTTTTTGAGGGCATAAGTATAATCCATTTAAGTGAGAAAGAAGCAACAGAAAACAGATGTTCAAGAAACTTCAAATAGTATGAATGACTGTTGTATTTTGCTCTGCCCCGTTTTCCGTAATTGTTTTCTGGGCTTTCAATTTCCTATTGGGAAATGTAGATTTTGAAAATAAGCAGACTTGCCTTTTCTAATTGATTTAATGGAGTGGAAAGGGAGAAAGAAGAACTGACTCTTTGAAGGTAGATATCTGTGAAAACCCTTCGCATCTCCCAAAGATGTTAGTCTTTTTGTTTGTTAATAACACTTGATTTATGTTTGTTAATGTCGGAACAATTAGGTTTCTATTTTCATGGAGATATACAGTGCTCTTGACGTACTCCTTTTCCTATTTGGAACCAGTCTGTTGTTCCATGTCCAGTTCTAACTGTTGCTTCCTGACCTGCATATAGATTTCTCAAGAGGCAGGTCAGGTGGTCTGGGAATCCCATTTCTTTCAGAATTTTCCACAGTTTATTGTGATCCACACAGTCAAAGGCTTTGGCATAGTCAATAAAGCAGAAATAGATGTTTTTCTGGAACTCTCTTGCTTTTTCCATGATCCAGCGGATGTTGGCAATTTGATCTCTGGTTCCTCTGCCTTTTCTAAAACCAGCTTGAACGTCAGTAAGTTTACGGTTCATGTATTGCTGAAGCCTGGCTTGGAGAATTTTGAGCATTACTTTACTAGCATG
>SJYQ01001193.1:2207711-2279493 GCA_006410935.1 Redunca redunca
TGAAAGATATATTTATTATAAAAATATAAAATTTTTATAATTATAAAAATACATTAAAAAATTACACTTTCTTTTAGTCCCACCTTTTTTCAACCTTGTTCTGTGTAGCTGTTAGCAACTCTTGTCAGTAGTAAGATGGTTTAACTTACTTTTGAGACCGTAAATAAATCAGAATGAAAACAATTTTAAAATTACCCTGAGAGGAAGAAAATTGAAGAGTACCATTCATTTTCCTTTGAGGTCTGCTCTGTTATATATAAGACACTCATGTAAAACACTCTGGGGTGAATCCCAAAGCAGAAACAACTCATGACATTAATGGCGTGTGCTCACACAGCCAGATTATGGACTGTAGCCCAGCAGGCCCCTCTGTCCATGGGATTCTCCAGGCAAGATTACTGGAGTGGGTTACCATCACCCCCTTTTCCACGGGATCTTTCCGACCCAGGATCGAACCTGGGTCCCCTGCATTGCAGCAGATTCTTTACCGTCTGAGCCACCAGGGAAGCCGCAAGATTATTTCAGGCTGTCGTCAATTTGTAGAGGGTCCCCATCTGCGTCTCCTGAAAATTTATGATCAAGGGTGAGGGCGCATACAGCTCAAGGCTTCTCGCTGCTCCCCTGCGGCTTTAAAGCCTCCATCTTGCGCTGGGACCAGAGACTGATTTGTCCTCCTTGCGAGTCAGTTGTTATGAGAAACCAGTACTGAAGTCCTCGTAGTGCAGAATCTGTCTTTACATTTTGGCAGTTAGGACTTTATTTTACCTCTACTATTTTATTATTCTCTTTAATTTCAGTATGCTCTTATTTCTCTGCATGACTGTATAATTGTAAAAAATGTAATTGCTACTAGTTAGTAAAATGTACCTGGTGCATTTTCAAAAACTTTCCCAAGCAACTAGTACACTTTTTAGAACTTTTTTTTAAATCATAAATGAAGGTTTTATTCATCAGCAGTGAAAATGACAGTGATAATAACTTGAGAACTTGGAATTTAATTTTAAGCATACTACCTTTCAACATAAATTGAAAATATGGAAATGGAAATGAAGATTTTTGCTTTATTTTAGGCACATCATTACTCAGATTGTTTTCATAGTACTCTTGTGACTCATGAAGTACTCCTGTAATGAAGAATATCTGCTGTGAAATGATCAAGTGTTCAGTACTTATGTTTGTGCTAAGACATAAGACCTTTTCAAAGGTCAGTTGTTTGGGGTTAGCATCTGAGAACTACCTGGCTTTTATCTTTCTTTATTTTTGTATTTCTCTACACTTGTGTCAAGGCACTTTACATCCATCTTAGTGATGATTTGCTTAGCAACTGACTGGTTGATGAAAGCTATTGGATCTCCTGTCTGCCTTTTTGGAATATGTCAGGAACTACATGGAGTAGGTTTGACTTTTCACAATGTTTTAGCATTCTGCCATCTCTTAAGGTTTATAAGCAGTTTCATTTATTTGTTTTTGAATAGGTTTTATTTTTGTTCTTCAACCCCAGACTTCCTTGTGACTTCCATTACTTGGAAGTTATAACTTTTACTGTATCTTCAAGAGGTATTGTTCCTAATATTTGAAGACTTGTTTCATATATTAGATCTTAGAGAGCTCAGTCTTGATCAGTCTTTGTAATTAGCCAGTTAAATTATGCTATGGCCAAAATATAATGTTAGATTATCGGTAAAAAGGCATGATTTCTACCTCCAGCAAAGGGGTTTAAAATTCATATGCAGCCACACAGCTTTATACTACACTTGGTGTCTGTTGATAAAGAATCTACCTGCAGAATGGGAGATCCAGGTTTGATCCCTGGGTTGGGAAGATCCCCTGGAGAAGGGAACAGCAACTCACTCCAATATTCTTGCCTGGAAAATCCCATGGACAGAGGAGCCTGGTAGGCTACAGTCCATGCAGTCACAAAGAATCACCTCATTAAATAATGCACAGTAAAGATGTCTATAGCAAAAAGACTAATAATGTTATAGTTGGAGTTATAGATATTTTCTACAAAGAAAGAGCGTGATACTCCAATTCATATTTTGAGTTAAACCACTGTTTCATTCAGTTAACAAGTAGTTAGTAAGTACCCCAAAGAGTCGGACACGACTGAGCACCCACACGCACGTCAGGAACAGACATGGAGAAGCAACGTAACACAACAGTGTTTATGGCATATTTAATACCCCCAGGCAACCAGTCACAGGATTCCACGTTTCACCTTTACACCTGGAATACATTGGACAACGATATTTTTTTATGCTGGGTTTCAAGGCATTTTGTTCCCCTATAGTGAGCCAATCAACCCAGAGCCATCATCAAAAAGTCACTCTTTCCATTACACTGTCCCTATTATCATAAATCAGGTAATTCTCTCTCTGTGTGTATTTCCTTCTAAATTCTCAATTCTATTCCCTTAGTTGGGTTTGCTCTCCATGGATCAATTTCCTACTGTGTTAATTACTTTACAATAAAAATTCCCCATAGATGATGATGTAAATTCTCCAGGTTTGTTCTTCTTGCTTGGACATGCTAAACCCTTTGACTTGACATGATTTTACAGCCATCTTGATAATTTCCACAACAGCTTTTACTGGGATTAAAAAAAAAAGTTGTTGGAGTATTCTACTGGGATTTTAATTAAGATTGAGTTTATGGATAAATCTGGGGAGAACTGATAACTTTGCAATATTGAAATTTTTAATCCACAAATCTGATATATCCTCTATTTAGATCTTAAAATGTTTCCCCTTTAATTTTCTTCAATAACATTTTGTAGTTTGAAGTCTAATTTGTACTAGATTTATTCCTTGGTATTTGGTCTTTTATTCATTTTTGCATAAATTTGCATTTTTATGCATAAATTCTTTTATTTTCAATTTCTTTTTATTTTAATAAAGGAATACAACAGATCACTGACCTATGTTCAGTAATCATCTTAAATTCAAATTTATTTTTAAAAGTTGTTTGGATTTTTGACACAATTGTATTGTTAATACATGACGGTTTTGTATTTCTTAGGTTCCAATTCCTATGACCTTCATCTCTTCTTTGTAGCTGGTTCAAGTGTAATTCTTAACAGAAATTACAGTGGTTTCCTCCTCTGATCTTTCATGTGATTAGATCGCACTGGTTGTATTTCTAAAGATAAGTCACTCTTACTTGCAGAAAGTGAAAAGGAACTAAAGAGCCTCTTGATGAAGTTGAAAGAGGAGATTAAAAAAGCTGGCTTAAAACTCAACATTCAAAAAACCAAGATCATGGCATCTGGTCCCATGACTTCATGGCAAATAGAAGGTGACTACTTGGTCCACTGGAGAAGGGAATGGCAAACCACTTCAGTATTCTTGCCTTGAGAACCCCATGAACAGTATGAAAAGACAAAATGATAGGATACTGAAAGAGGAACTCCCTAGGTCAGTAGGTGCCCAATATGCTACTGGAGATCAGTGGAGAAATAACTCCAGAAGGAATGAAGGGATGGAGCCGAAGCAAAAACAATAACCAGCTGTGGGTGTGACTGGTGATAGACGCAAGGTCCGATGCTCTAAAGAGCAATATTGCATAGGAACCTGGAATGTCAGGTCCATCAATCAAGGCAAATTGGAAGTGGTCAAACAAGAGATGGCAAGAGTGAATGTCAACATTCTAGGAATCAGCAAACTAAAATGGACTGGAATGGGTGAATTTAACTGAGATGACCATTATATCTACTACTGCAGGCAGGAATCCCTCAGAAGAAATGGAGTAGCCATCATGGTCAACAAAAGAGTCCGAAATGCAGTACTTGGCAGCAGTCTCAAAACCGACAGAATGATCTCTGTTCGTTTCCAAGGCAAACCATTCAATATCACAGTTATCCAAGTCTATGCCCCAACCGGTAATGCTGAAGAAGCTGAAGTTGAACGGTTTTATGAAGACTAAAAGACCTTTTAAAACTAACACCCCCAAAAGATGTCCTTTTCATTCTAGGGGACTGGAATGCAAAAGTAGGAAGTCAAGAAACACCTGGAGTAACAGACAAATTTGGCCTTGGAATGCAGAATGAAGCAGGGCAAAGACTAATAGAGTTTTGCCAAGAAAATGCACTGGTCATAGCAAATACCCTCTTCCAACAACACAAGAGAAGACTCTACACATGGACATCACCAGATGGTCAACACTGAAATCAGATTGATTATATTCTTTGCAGCCAAAGATGGAGAAGCTCTATACAGTCAACAAAAACAAAACCAGGAGCTGACTGTGGCTCAGATCATGAACTCCTTATTACCAAATTCAGACTCAAATTGAAGAAAGTAGGGAAAACCGCTAGATCATTCAGGTATGACCTAAATCAAATCCCTTNGTCTGAGTGAACTCTGGGAGTTGGTGATGGACAGGGAGGCCTGGCGTGCTGCGATTCATGGGGTCGCAAAGAGTCGGACACGACTGAGCGACTGAACTGAACTGAACTGAAGGCTAGTAGCTATTTTTTCAGGGCTCTCAGTGAGGTCTTCAGAAAAGCATTGGTAGTAATTCTAAAAGGTTGTGAGACCTGCTGTCCCTGTTCCAATCCCAGCCTCTATTTCTGTACTTATTAATAGAGGAATGAATTGATTTGCCCATTTTGGTTGGTTATAAATTAGTGGGATAGGGAGGGTCTGTAAGGAAAATCTGGTTTCCAGGTTATACCAAGGGATTTGGCTACTTGTTGAGTGATTTGGAAGACAAAAGCTGGCCCATTATCGATTGGAGAGAGAATAGGAAGCCAAAGCGTGGGATGATTTCTTGTATGAGAAACTATGTTACTCAGTTTCTGAAGCAGTTTCTGATCTTGTAGGAAAAGCCTCAATCCACCCTGAAAAAGTGTCTCTGAGCATGAGTTTTAATTTTTCAGTTGGAGGCATGTGAGTGAAGTCAATTGGCCAGTCCTCTGCTGAGATATGCCCTAAAGCCTGGTGTGCTGGGAATGAGGGAATAGGCTTTAGGGCTCCCTGCAGTGAGACTGAGGAACAGATAATGCAAGAGTGAGTGATTTGTTGTAGGAGTGTAAGAAGGTTAGCAGAGTGATACAAGGTCTTCAGTTCAGTTCAGTCACTCAGTTGTGTCTGACTCTTTGCGATCCCACGGACTGCAGCATTCCAGGCTTCCCTGTCCATCACCAACTCTCAGAGCTTGCTCAACCAAACTCATGTCCATTGAGTTCAGTTCAGTTCAGTCGCTCAGTCGTGTCCGACTCTTTGCGACCCCATGAATCGCAGCACGCCAGGCCTCCCTGTCCATCACCAACTCCCGGAGTTCACTCAGACTCACGTCCATCAAGTCCGTGATGCCATCCAGCCATCTCATCCTCTATCATCCCCTTCTCCTCCTGCCCCTAATCCCTCCCAGCATCAGGGTCTTTTCCAATGAGTCAACTCTTTGAGTAGGTGATGCCATAAAAGGTCTTAAGAGATGATAAAGAGGTTTAGTGCCTACATGTAGGGCCTGATGAATGTCCATAAGGATCTGAGTGGCCTGAGATTGGGGAAGGATATAGCACCCTGTTTTTGTAACCAGTCTCCTTGTGGCTGTGCTCCTTCTTGTAATCATCGTGTTTTCTTCAGGGAGGTGAAGGGGCTTTATGTTGGGGATTACCATAAGTTGTTGAGTTGGTGATCAGAGTGAGGCTTTTTTCACTTTTCTCTCTGCAGTGTTGTTGCCCCATAAAATGAGTCTGAGGCTGCCTGGTGACCTCAGCAATGATGATGCCTACTTCAGTTGGCATGTTAGCTGCTTTTAAAAGTTGGAGTATAAATGGGGCATTAGTTGTGGGAGAGCCTTTTGTAGATAGGAGCCCTCCTTCCTTCCAGAGGGCAGCATGGGAGTGTATGATGTGGAAGATATATTTAGAGTCAGTGTGTGTGTTTGCTCTCTTGTTAGCTGTGAGGGTAAGGGCTCTAGTTAGTGCAATAAGTTCTGCCTTTTGGGAAGAGGTTCCCGAGGGGAGAGGCTGGGATTCAATAATTTCGGTATCAGAGACAACTGCACATTCAGCTCCCTTTTTCTCTTTCTGATGTTGTAGAGAAGCTGCCATCAATATACCAAGTAAAGTCAGGGCTGTTTAAAGGGGTCAAGGAAATATGGGAGAAATGGGGGCTCAGAAGAACTAGGGATAAGGGTGGCAGGATTGAGAGTAGGACAGCGTTCAAAGGAGAACTCGGAAGATTCAAGAAGGGTGACATGAACTAGCTGGATGCTTGAAGGAGCTAGAAGGGTCATAGATTTGTGAGAAAGTAAGTCCTTAAAGCGGAGAAGGCAATGGCACCCCACTCCAGTACTCTTGCCTAGAATATCCCATGGACGAAGGAGCTGGGTAGGCTGCAGTCCATGGGGTGGCTAAGAGTCGGACACGAGTGAGCGACTTCACTTTCCCTTTTCACTTTCATGCATTGGAGAAGGGAATGGCAACCCACTCCAGTGTTCTTGCCTGGAGAATCCCAGGAGCCTGGGGAGCCTGGTGGACTTCCGTCTATAGGGTCACACAGAGTTGGACACGACTGAAGCGACTTAGCAGCAGCAGCAGCAGCAAGTCCTTAAAGTCATGTGTGGCGAACGAATGACAGTGGGTGCTCCAAATAAGTTTTTTACTTTCCTGAGTGAGAACTGCAGCTGCTGCCAGAGCAAGTAGGCAGGCTGACTATCCTTGAATTGTGGTATCTAGTTGCTCTGACAGATAAGTGACAGGGTGAAGGAGGGGCCCTGATTTTGTCCCAAAACTCCTAGGGCAATTTTGTGTCTCTCAGTAGTGTAGAGTATAAAGAGGCGAGATAGGTCAGGAAGTGTGAGAGGTGGGGCTAAGGGAATGGCTTGCTTAAGGGTCTTAAAGGCTGAATGGATATTTCATTTTAGCTCTAGGGGTTCTGAAAGATCTAGGGTGGCTTGATATAGGGGTTGTGCCAAGAGGGGGAAATTAGAAATCCAGAGGCGTAGATATCCAGCTAACCCCCAGAAGGACAGAATCTGTTTTCAATGTAGGGAGTGGTAGGGTCAATATAAGGGACTTTCTATCGGTAGTAATACATCTTTTTGTTGGTGTTAAAAGGACTCAAAGATAGGTGACTCTAGGAAGAGAAAGCTGAACCTTAGTGGGAGATGCTCAGTAGCCTCGATCGGCTAGAAAACTGAGGAGTTGTATAGTGTGTTGTTGAGAGTGTGTAAACGAAGGACTACAAAGGAGGAGATCGTCCACATATTGGAGGACAGTACTCAGAGTAAGATCAACAGAGGCTGGGTCTGATGCTAGAGCCTGGCCAAAGAAATGAGGGCCTTCACGAAAGCCTTGTTGGAGGACTGTCCCTGTCAGCTGTTGGGAGCGATGGTTGTCTGGATTAGTCTAAAGGCAAAGAGGTCTTTAGAGTTTGGGTGCAAAGGGATGGTAAAGAAGGCATCCTTGAGGTGTAGAACAGTGAAGTGGGTAGTGGAAGAGGGAATGAGAGAGAAAGGGTATAGGGATTTGGAACTACTGGATGTATGGGGACAACAGCCGCATTGATAAGTCTCAGGTCCTGGGCCAGGTGATAGGAGCCATTTGACTTTTTGAGGGGTAAGATAGGGGTGTTATAGGGAGAGTGGCTTGGGGACAAGAGGCCCTGATGTAGCAGTTTAGTGACGATAGGCTTTAACACTTGTTGATGTGTTTGGGAGATTGGGTGTTGTGGTTGATTGGGGAATTTAGGGGGGTCTTTGAGGTGGATATGAATTGGAACATGGTGAGAGGTGACAGATGGGTTGTCTGTATCCCAGACTATAGGATTTATGGATGAGGAGGGCAATGGGGTGGGGGAAGAGGAGGTGGGGTTGAGGAGCAGTAGCCAGGCTAGATCAGAAGATGGGCTTGGGATAGTAATAGAGGCTTTGAATTTTGAGAGAAAGTCTCTCCAAGAATAAGAGTGGGGCATTTGGGGAGTATGAGAAAAGAATGGGGAAATGGGGTATGTTGAAGTGTGCAAAGTAGAGGCTTGGTTATTCGTGGCATAGATATTATACAGTCTACCCTGTTAACAAGAGACCTGAGAGACCTCGGTTTTTCCGGATTAGGCAGGAAGCAGCAGAGTAAGCGCCCCGATTTGATGAGAAAAGGGATCGGCTTACCTGCCACCGTGAGAAGGCCTTTTGAAGGCCCACAACGCGGCAAGCAACCATATGATTACGGGCTGCTCTCCCAGGTCTCCCTGCCTGATAACCCCAGTTGGGATCATCTCGGGGGACAGCCGTTGCCCCTACGTATCATCAGCATGAGCCAGAGGGGCTGGCCATACTCGTTCCTTCTTTTCTGGGAGAAGAGTGGAGGAAAGTATGACGTAAATATCATGCCAGGTTAAGTTGTAAGACTGGGTAAAATACTTGAATTCTTTTAGGTAATTATCAGGGTCTGAAGAGAAGGAGCCAAGACGCTTTTCAATTTGAGATAGATCGGTGAGGGAGAATGGGACGTGAACCCGAACAATGCCTTCTGCTCCCGCTACTTGCCATGAAGGGAGAGGTGGAGCAGGCAGAGAGCGAGGTCCTGCTGTGAAGTTTCTGGCTTTAACGTCGTTCCGACTGCTTATCGGGAGGGGATCTAGGGAGGTCGGGGTAGAGCCTTGGAACCCCCGGGGTAGGGGGTGGGGCTGAGGTCTCAGAGCTTGCAGGGGAGGGGGGTTGCGCGCGGAGGTGGCCTGCCCTGGAGAAGGAGGGAGGGAGGAGGGGACGTAAGGTGGAGGTTGTGAAATGGATCTGGAGCGACTGCAAGGGGATTGGGAGCGAGAGGGTGAGTGCTGTGGTCGGAAGGGTGAAGGCAGAACAAGAAAAGTCTCAGGCGGGAATCGGGAGACACTGTATTAGGAGGATGTAGCCCAGAGTGGGCTAAGAGTATTTGAGAAGTAGAACAGTTTTCACAGCGGGAGAATCCAGCGCAAAGAGCAAAGAGCGCCTGGACAGGAGGGATCTCTGACCACTTCCGGTTGCGGCGGCAGAAGGTACCGAGGTCCCATAGAGGATTATAATCGAGAGTTTTGTTTTCTGGCCATTGGAACCTATTACCAAGTCTGTATTGTGGCCTGACAGTGTTAGAATAGTAAGTCTTTTTGGTCTTATGTTTCCTTGGAAGCCCAAGGCTTTGAGGTTTCGGAGAAGGCATCCTAGAGGAGTAGATTTTGAGGGCTGGGATTGAGAATTTCCCATTGCGGCCATAATAGGAAGGGTAGACAACGGTGACTTCCCTCATAGCTCAGCTGGTTAAGAATCCACCTGCAATGCAGGAGACCTGGGTTCGATCCCTGGGTTGGGAAGATCCCCTGGAGGAGGAAATGGCAACCCACTCCACTATTTTTGCTTGGGAAATCCCATGGACAGAGGAGCCTGGTGGGCTATATAGTCCATGGGGTCACAAGAGTCGGACACAACTTAGTGACCAGACAAGGGCGAAGAAAAGCGAAGAGAAAGGGCCGAGAGAAAAGGCATCCCTGTTTTCAGGACCTTCCCAGAGAGTAATGACAGTCCGTTTGAAATGGGCATCCCTTATTTCAGAGTGAGATGGGGCACAAGGCTGAGGGCCCGAGGGCCATGGGCATCCTCCTGCCTAGCTAGCATTTGGAAAGAGACCAGGGAGAAAGAGGATCCAGGAAATGCGATTTCGCTCGCCCTTGTAACCGATGGATGAAATGTGGGCCAGTGTGTGGATGTCAGTCCAGCAAGGCAAGTAGAGAGTCCCGCCCGGAGCTCATCTCAGTTTCTCGGCAAGGTCCAAGGGAGGGGACCACTGGAGGTGGGCTCCTGAGAGGAGCCCACCCAGTTCCTGTGGATCTTCCCTCCCAGGTTTTGGCACCAGAATGTAAGGCGAGTGCAGAGAAAACAGGGTGAGCGAGCCGGGCAGTCAGGCAAGAAAAGGAAATTTATTAGAGGGAAACGAGAGGGTGATTGGCCCTTAAGGAGAACCAGTGTCCTCCCTTTCTGACAGGGTCTTTTGTATACCCCACCAACGAAAAATTCTCTGAAGGGATGGTTAATTTTTAGCCTGTAGTTGAGTCTTGGGGTCACATAGCTGGAGGTCTGGAATGAGGTGGTCTCGTAGCCTTGGGAACCTAGGTGCCCTCGGGAAAACAATGTCATTTGGGCAGTTTGGGCAGTCTCAAGGGTCACCGTGATTTTGTTCTTTGTTTGTGAGGTCAACATATTGAGCCACTTCTACCGTGAGCCCACAGCTCCCAGGGGCAGAGTTTCCTTGTTCAGTGTTGTTTGGACATGACTGAGAGCCCATCACACGTGTGCTGGAGCTTTGCCCTGTCGGTGAGGGTTTTGCTGTTTATGGGTGTTGCATCTTGTAGGTTGTGCTGCAGCTGGGGTGCGTGTGTCTTTTGAATGATGGGTGTCTCGGGATCTAGGACCAGATGGGGGAATATTAGACCCTAGGCTTAGCCTTTCTCGATAGTTTATATTCAGGCTTTTGGAGACTGTCAATTATCCTTCGTGTTGCCAGACTACCTTCCCACCTACTGTGTAGGGGTTCTTTTTACTCCAGGCTCTCTCCCGCATTTATTGTTTGTAGATTTGTGAGGGTGGGGTATGATTTCTGGTTGTCATTTTTTGATTGCCATTCCTGCAGTAATTAGGCATGCAGAGCATCTTGGCCTGTGGTGGAGATTTGGGTTTTGTATTGTTTTGTTTTATTCCTTAAAGGGTGTGTGGAAAATTTCCCTTTCTTCTTGGCTTCCTGAAAGTCCACTGTGTTTGGAATTTTTTTCTGCAAAGCCCACCCGAGTAAATGGCCTGAGGGCAGCTGTCATTAACAACTCTCCAAGACATTTGAATGTTAGCTTAAAACTACATTCAAAAAATGAAGATCATGGCACCCAGTCCCATCACTTCCTGGTAAATAGATGGGGAAATAATGGAAACAGTGACAGACTTCATTTTCTTGGGCTTGAAAATCACTGTAGATGGTGACTGCAGCCTTGAAATTAAAAGACACTTACTCCTTGCAAGAAAAGCTATGACAAAATTAAACAGCATATTAAAAAGGAGAGACATTATTTTACTGACAGAGGCATGTCTAGTCAAAGCTATGGTTTTTCTAGTAGTCATGTATGGATGTGAGAGTTGGACCATAAAGAAGGCTGAGTGCCAAAGAATTGATGTTTTTGAACTGTGGTGTGGGAGAAGACTCTTGAAAGTCCCTTAGACTGCAAGGAGATCAAACCAGTCCATCCTAAAGGAAAGCAGTCCTGAATATTCACTGGAAGGACTGATGCTGAAGCTGAAGCACCAATACTTTGGCCACCTGATGCGAAGAGTTGACTCAATGGAAAAGACCCCGATGCTGCGGAAGATTGAAGGCAGGAGGAGAAAGGGATGATTGAGGATGAGATGGTTGGATGGCTTCACTGACTTGATGGACATGAGTTTGAGTAAGCTCCGGGAAATGGTGAAGGACAGGGAAGCTGGCGTACTGCAGTCCGTGGGGTCGCAAAGAGTCAGGACCGAGTGACTGAACAAGGACATTTGAAGTAGAAGTGCCAGTAAGCACAGGTAGTGCGGTTGTCATTACAGGAAGTCTCCACAAGGTGGCGGCAGCACTTTCCCCTGCCCACCTCCGGTTCCTCAGACAACCGGAGCCTTAGGGAAAGTGGGTTTCCTGGGCTGTCGATTGGAGTGGAATGTGCCAGAGCAAAATGCCTGCAGCCTTGTGTCTCACTGCTTCTTCCCCCTAAAGCTTCACACACCCGACCCCCAGACTAATCCCAACTGGGGCCACAGCACCCAGCTGAGGGTACTTAAGGTGCTAGGAGGCTGCGCTCTCAGAAGTGTTTAATCTTAACAGGAAGAAGGCTTGAGCTGAGAACCCCAGCACCAGGAGATGTGTGGCTAGGTGACTATTGCTTCCACGATCCTCCAGGCTTTGATCCCACTCAAGACTCTGGTCCCAGCTGAGACAAGCAGACAGTCGTGATTTTCAAAGGGGCTCAGAAATCATAACTAGAAGGGGGCTTAATGAAGGACACCCTGCCAGGCTGTCTGAACCCTACCCCAGTCCAGCGTTGGAACGCAAGCCTTCTCAGGCTCCTGGGATACCATAGAAGCCCAAATGAGGGAGGTAGGAAGGAATAAAGCTAATTTTCTCTCCTTTCCTTTGACTTCATGCCGATGCTATGTAGGGGTACAGTCAACCTGCCACGCTGTGCTTGTTATCAGTGTACAGTTGGCTGATTCAGGTACAACGTATCCATGGAGTATATCTGGTCTTTTTTGGGTTCTTTTGCCATGGAGTTTATTGCATAAGGTCGAGCAACGTGCTGAGCATCTGGTCCTTGTGGGTTATCTATCTCACATACAGTGTTCTGTGTATACGAACGAGGAAGGGAGGATGAAAATAGTCTATGTGGAGTGTCTCTTGGAGATGCATGTTTCTGTGTATAGGTGAGAGAGATTTCTCTGTGTGTGTGGAAGGGAGAAAGGAAGGAAGCTGATAATCTTTGTGGATTGTTATTATAGATTTCTGCGTCTGTATTAGTCCCAACCTGATTCATCCCAGGCCCTTCACTTTTTTCTTGAACTCTTGGTTTGAATATGAATTCTCAGTCCTCAGGTTGTAAATTCTTTCTTTTGTTTCACTTTTTAAATTTTGCCTAGAAGGGACATCTGGTGTTATTGCTTTCCTCAGTGTGGCTGAGTTCCTTTAGGGTCCTTTGGGGTATGATCCTTCTAGATCTACCCCTGTGGCTACCAGTGGCATAATTTCCTTACTTCAGTTTTGGTTTATATGGCTAATAGTCTATTGTATCTATGTAGCACATCTTGTTTAAGTTTAATCTCTTGGTGAAGATTTTGCTGTCTCTCTGTGTCGGCTATTGTGAGTAGTACTGCAGTGCTAGTTGGGGGTGCCTGTGCCTTTTTGAATGATGCTTTTCTCGGGATCTAGGCCCAGACATGGGAATGTCAGATCTTAGACTTAGCCTCTCTTGATAGTGTATTTTCAGGCAATCAGAGTCTATTACATTGGGTTTTGTCAGTGTGCCATCTCACATACTGTGTAGGAGCATTCCCTTTCCTCAGGCTCTCCTGCCTTTAGTGTTTGTGGCCTCCTGAGGATGCTCTGATGGGGCTGATGGGACTTGATTTCTTGTTTTCATTTTGATTGGTATTCCTGCAGTAATTAGGGATGCTGAGCATCTTGTCCTGTGGTGGAGGTTTGGGTCTTTTTTTTTTTTTTTCCATGAACAGTGTGAGGAAAATTTACCTGTGGCAGTTGGCTTCCTGAAAGCTGCTTGTGTTTGGAATTTATTTCTGCAATTCCTGCCCCAGGACATGTCCTGAGGACAGCTATCATTAACAGACCCCAACGCTTGAGAAATACAGGGGCCAGTAAGCCTGGGAGGTGGAGTTGTAGTTACAGAAAGTGTCCACAAGGTGACAGCACTTTCACCTGGCCACCTCCGGTTCCTTGGGCAACCAGAGCCTTAGGGCAACTTGGCTTCCTGAGCTGTGAATTGGAGTGGAACGTGCCTGAGCAAGGGGTTAAGGGGTTGTGTCTCACTTCTTCCCCCTAAAACTTCACCCTCAGACTCATTGCAACCGGGCCATAGCACCCTGCTGAGGGGTCTAGGAGGCTGTACTCTTAAGAAGGAAGTTTGAGTTGGGGATCCCAGCACCGGAGGTCCTTTGGGTTAGGTAACCTTCCCAAGGTCCTGGAAGATAGAGGGTCGGGTCCCCATCCTTTGGGAGTACTAGGGACTTTGGTCTCAGTCAGGGAGACCAGACAAAAGAGATTTAAGAGGGGTCTCAATTAAGGGCTCTTGGCTTGACTGTCTCGACTCCACCCCAATCCAGCGACGGGACCCAAGCCTGCTCAGGCTCTAGGGATGGAATAGCAGTGCAAGTCAGGAAGGTTGGAGGGAATAAACAAGGAAATGCTTTTATTTTCCTTAATTTCATGTCTATGCTATGTTGGAGTATATTAATTTTGCAGTTTTCTGTTTGTCGTCAGTGTACAGCTTTCTGATTCATTTATGACATGTACGTATAGCTTATCTCTTCTATTTGTATTCTTTTGCCATAGAGGTTTTTGCAGAAGGTCAGTGTAGTTCCCTGTGCTGATCATCAGGTCCTTGTGGAGTATCTAGTATAGACACAAATTTCTGTGTGTGTGTGTGTTATTCCCAACCTAATTAATTCCTTGGCCTTTCCTTTTTTATATTCTTTAAAATTCTTGTGTTTGAATTCTGAGTCAATTTTTGCGTTGTAATTTAATTCCTTTGTATCTCTCTTTTTTTTTTCTTTGTATCTCTTTTTAAATTTTGCCTAGAAAGGACATCATATACCATTGTCTTCCTCTGTCTGGCTGATTTCACTTAGTATGTGATCCTCCAGCATCCATTTCTATGGCTACAAGTGGAATGATTTCATAATTGCAGTGCCAGTTTTTCATTGCTGAATAATAGTCCATTATCTATAAGTACCAGGTCTTTTTTAAGCTTTAATGTATCAGTGGACATTTTGCTGGGTTTGTGTCTTGGCTCTTGTAAGTAGTGCTGAAGTGAATGTTGGGGTGCATGTGACTTTGAATAATGGTTTTCTCAGGATATAGGCTGAGATGTGGAAATGTCAGATCCTAGGGTTGCTGCTGCTGCTGCTAAGTCGCTTCAGTCATGTCCAACTCTGTGCGACCCCAGAAACAGCAGCCCACCAGGCTCCCCCATCCCTGGGATTCTCCAGGCAAGAACACTGGAGTGGGTTGCCATTTCCTTCTACAAAGCGTGAAAGTGAAAAGTGAAAGTGAAGTCGCTCACTCGTGTCCCACTCTTAGCGACCGCATGGACTGCAGCCTACCAGGCTCCTCCATCCATGGGATTTTCCAGGCAAGAGTACTGGAGTGGGGTGCCATTGCCTTCTCCGAGATCCTAGGGTTAGCGCTCTTGATTTTTTTTCCCTGCCATGCAGAGGCTGTCAGTCCTAGTGGCTGTTGCCAGTGTTCCTTCTGCCGACAATGGGCGGCCGGGGGGCGGTGGGTTCCCCATTCCTCCCTGCTCTCTCCCACATATATAGTTTGTAGACTTCTGAGACTGGCCATTCTGACTGGTGGGATTTGATTTCTTGTTGTCGTTTTGATTCGCATTCCTCCTGCAATAATTAGGGATGCTGAGCATCTTGTCTTGTGGTGGTTAGGGTATTTTTTCTTTCATTTTTTTTTTCTTTTAGGCATGTGTGGAAAATTTACGTTTCGATTGGTATCTTGTAAGTTGGGTGTGTTTGCAATGTATTTCTCTACTATTTACCCCAGGACCTTTCTTGAGGCAAGCTGTCTCAACAGCACCGCCCCAGCCCTCCTACCTGCGCCCTCTTATGAATTGGAGGTGCCAGTAAACGCCTTCGGCCAAGTTGTAGTTACAGAAAATGTCCACAAGGTGGCAGCACTTTTGGATGCCCTCTCTGGGGCAAATAGAGCATAAGGGAAAGTCGGCTTCCAGGGTTATGAAAGGAGAGTGGAATGTATCTGAGGGAACATTTAAGGGTTTGTGTCTCACTACTTATTCCCCCTAAAGCATCACACACACACACACACACACACACACACACACACACACGGCTTCCAGACTAATCCCAGCGGGAGCCACAGCGCCTTGCTGTCTGTGCTTCAGTGCCTAGGAGTCCACACTCTCAGGAAGGAGGCTTGAGCTGGGAACTCCCGCACCAGGAGACATGGAGGTTAGGTGACTGTTGCCCCCAAGGTCTTCAAGGACTTGATCCCATTCGGGTGTCTGGTCCCAACCAGAGCACAGCTGACTGTATAGGCTTAAAAGGGGCTCAGTGAAAACCCTGCCAGGCTGTCTCAAAAACATAGCAGTCTAGTCTGGAGACGCAAGCCAGTGCAGGCTCCAGGATGGATCACATCCCGAGTCAGGGAGATCAGAGAGAATAAAGCAGGCACTGCTTTTCTTTCTTTTCTTTAACACCATGCCGATGCTGTGTTGGAGTATAGTCAGTTTGCAGTGCTGTGCTTGTCCTCAGTGTGCAGCCACCTGCTTCAGCTATAACATATCCATGGTGTATCTCTTTTGCAGTTTTGAACTTTTTACCGTAGAAAGTCGAGAAGAGTGCCAAGCATCAGGTCCTTGTGAATTATATATTTCAGTACACTTTTCTGTGTACATAAAGAAGGAAGTTAGGAGATAGTTTTTGTGGATTATCTCAGAGATTTCTGTCTTTAGAGATGCATATTGCTGTTTGTATATGGAGGGAAGGTAGAAAGGAAGGAAGGGGATAATCACTGTAGATTATCTATTACAATACAGGTTTCTTGTGTACGTAGGCACGGACATTCTAATTCATTCCTTGGCCGTCACCTATGTTTCTCTGGAACCCTTCGTTTGGCTTTGAATTCTCAAAGTCTCTTTTGAGTTTGAGTTGTAAGCTTGTTGCCTTGTATGTCTACTTTTATTTTGGCTGGAAGGTACCTCATGTACCACCGTCTTCTTCCACCTGACAGACTTCCCTTAGTGTATGATCCTTCAAGGACCAGCCCTGTGGCTATTACTGTCATAATTACCTAATTTCAGTGATGGGTTTTTATGAATGAGAATAGTCTACTGTATATATGTACCACACCTTGTTTAAACTTTAAGCCCTCTTGGAGATTTCGCTGATAGTGTCTAGGCTATCGGAAGCGGTGCTGAAACTTGGTTGGAGTGCCCATGCCTTTTGATCACTGGTTTTCTCTGGATATAGGCCACGGTGTGGGGATGTCAGATTCTAGTTTTGATCTCTCTGAGAGCTTTTTTTCAGGCATTCAGAAACGGTCCACTATACTGACTGTTGCCAGTGTATTTTCCCAGAGAGAGCTTCGGGGATTCTTTCCCCCAGGCTCCCTCCCGCGTTTATCGGTTGTAGACTGGTGATGATGACCGCTATGACTGGTGGGGTTTGATTTCCCATTGTCGTTTTGAATGGCACTCCTCCAGCAATTAGGGATCCTTAATATCTTGTCCTGTTGTGGAGGTTTGATTTTGTTTTGGCTTTTTTTTTTCTTCCCCCTAAAAAGTTGTCAGGAGAATTTACCTTTGACAATTGGGTTGACAAGTCGGCTGTCTTTGGAATTTATTTCTCCATTACCTGCCCCAGGACATATCCTGAGGCGGGTAATGTTAATTTCTGTCATTCACAGAAATCCAGCCCTCATGATTTGAGTTGCCAGTGAACACCCGAGAAAATGTTGTAGTTACAGAAAATGTCCACTAGGCGGCAGCATTATTCAGGCCTACCTGTGGTTCCTGGGGTAACCAAAACCTGAGGGAAAGTTTGCTTCTTGGGCAATGAAATAGGAAGGAGGGAGCCTGAGCTAACCCGAAAGGACTTGAGTCTCTTGAGTTTCGGTTATCTTTCCCCCTGAAGCATCACACAAACAGCCTGCCCTGGCTAATCTTTCCAGGACCGCAGTGCACTGCTGAGGGTGCTTAGGTGCTAGTGCTAGGAGGCTGCACTCTCAGGAGCAAGGCTTGAGCTGGGATCCCCAGCACCAGGAGAGGTCAACTGGCTGAACCTTGCTTTCAGATCCCTTCAGGCCTTGATGCCACACAGGACTCTGGTCCCAGCCAGAATGTAGGAGAGAGTAGATCTTTAAAAGGGTCAACCCAGGGCACCCTGCCAGGCTGTGTCAACCACCCCCAGTTCAGCAGGGGGACCCAAGCCTGTCCAGGCTCCAGGGACGTGATAGCATCCCAAGTCAGGGAGGTCGGAGATAAGCAAATAGGCGCTGCTTTTCTCTCCTTTTCTTAGCATCCTGTCGATGCTGCGGTGCAGTACCCTCGATCTGCAGTCTTGTGAGTGTTGTCAGCGTACAGCCTCCTGACTCAGGCGTACGTATTTATGGGGTGGGATCTCTCTCTCTCTCTTTTTTTTTTTTTTTTGCCATAGAAGAGTGAGAAGAGTGCTGAATGTCAGGTCCTTCTGAATTATCTATCTCAGTTATACTTTTCTGTGTATACATAGAAAAACCTTAGGAGATAATTACTGTGGATTACCTCTTAGAGTTACAGATTTCTGTGTATCTGTGCAAGGAAGTAAGGATGGCAGGAGAGAAAAGAATATTTCTTGTGGATTATCTAATAGAGATTCACATTTCTTGTCTTTGAGGGTAAAGGACTGATAGGTCCCACATGGGGGCTCATTGTTAAGATGGCTTGTTATGTTGACCTCCCAAACAAAGAATAAAATCACAGTGACCCTTGAGACTGACCAAAAATTGCCCAAACGACATTCTGTTTTCTCACCGGTGCCTACCTTCTCAAAGCTACAAGACCACCAGATTCCAGACCTCTGGCTACACGACCACAGGACTCAACTACAGGCTAAAAATTAACCATCCGTTCAGAGAATTTTTCATTGGTGGGGTATAAGAAAGACCCCATCAGAAAGGGAGGACGCTGGTTCTCCCTAAGGGCCAGCCACCCTCTTGCTGCCCTCTAATTAATTTCCCTTTTCTTGCCTGACTGCCCAGCTCACTCTCTTTTTCTCTGCACTCGCCTTACAATTCTGTTTTATGAGTGAGGAGTGTTCCAGCATCTAGCTGTCTCACTTCATCTTCATTTGTCAATCTTTGGCCTTGTTGGTTGATTCTCTATCTCGGCTCTAGTAAATAGTGCTGCTCTGGATGTAGGGGTGCACGAGTCATTTCAAATTATGATTTTTTTCCATATCTGAGCCCAAGAGTGGGATTGCTGGATCATATGGTACCTATGTGTTGAGTTTTTAAAGGAACCTCCATGCTGTTTTCCATCGTGGCTGCACCCATTCACACCCCCACCAAGAGTGTAGGAAGATTCCCTTTTGTTTCCGACCTCTGCAGCATTTATTCTCTGTGGATCTTTCTGATGATGGCCATTCTGGCCACGGTGAGGTGATTCCTCAGAGTTGTTTTGATTTGCCTTGATTTGATAATTAATCATGTGGAGTATGTTTCCGTGTGCTTTATGATCTTATACAGTGTGAGTATAGTTTACCTGTTGAAATTGGCTTCTTGAACATCGACCCTGTTTTGAATACTTTTTTTGGTGATTTACCCCAAGGACTTGAGGGCAGGTGTCCTTTCCAACCCTGTGTGCATCCTGATTCAGAGATCCTTAGCACCAGTTTTAAAGTTGTTGTTATGGGAAATGGTCACAAGGCGGCAGCATTTCTTCCTGCCCAACTCTGGTTACTTAGGCAACCAGAGCTTGAGGGAAAGCCTTGCTCCTGGATTGTCCACTTCAGCTAACTGTGACAGAAGTAACAAACAGCCAGGGTGTATTGTGTCTCTTGATTTCTTACCCCTTCCCTCTGGACTTGAGATCCCCACCACCAGGAGTCTTGGAGCCCAGGGGACTTTTCAAAACTCTTCCATCCCAGAAGTTCCAACATCCTTTGGGTGCATAGGCTTGGTTTAGCCGCAAGAGGACCTCCCTCCACCCCCAGAGCTGGAGATTCTCCAGGTCTTTTGGTAGAGGGCTCATTGCCAGGCACATCTTCCTGGCCCACTCAGATCTAAGACACTCCAGCCTTGAGACCCAAGTCTGCTCAGGTTCCAGGGATGTGACGCCAGCCTAGGTCACCATGCCTGAGGGGCCCAGAGTCAACATTCCCATTTCTTTTTTTTTTTTTGTATCATTTGAATTGGGGAATATAAGTGATTTACAATGTTGTGGATTTTTTTCCCCAATAGATAAGAACTTTATTCACTTATTGGAGAAGGAAATGGCAACCCACTCCAGTATTCTTCCCTGGAGAATTACATGGACAGAGGAGCCTGGCAGGCTGCAATCCATGGGGTTGCAAAGTGTCAGATACAACTGAGCGACTTTCACTTATTCACTTATGTCTAGACATCTATATGTTCCTTTAGGGTGCTTTTCCCATATAGGTTATTGCAGAGTGCTGAATAGGGTTCTGCATGTTATACAGTGGGTCCTTCTGGATCTGTTTATAATTAGGAGTATGTATATGAATGAGCTATTTTCTCCCCACACCCTTTCCTTCTTGGTAACTCTAAATTATAAAGCTGTATATTCTCACCCTACTTATTTAACTTACATGCAGACTGCATCCTGTGAAATGCCAGGCTGGATGAAGCACAGCTGGAATTAACACTGGCAGAAGAAATATTAATAACCTCAGATATGCAGATGACACCACCTTTATGGCAGAAAGCAAAGAGGAACTGATGCACCTCTTGATTAAAGTGAAAGAGGAAAGTGAAAAAGCTGGCTTAAAACTCAACATTCAGAAAACTAAGATCTTGGCATCTGGTCCCATCACTTCAAGGCAAATATATGGGGAAACAATGGAAACAGTGACAGACTTTATTTTCTTGGGCGCCAAAATCACTGTAGATGGTGACTGTAGCCATGAAATTAAAAGATGCTTGCTCCTTGGAAGAAAAGCTATGACCAACCTAGACAGCATATTAAAAAGCAGAGACATTACTTTGCCAACAAAAGTCTGTCTAGTCAAAGCTATGATTTTTCCAGTAGTCATGTATGGGTGTGAGAGCTGGACCATAAAGAAAGCTGAGCACTGAAGAACTGATGCTTTTGAACTGTGGTGTTGGAGAAGACTCTTGAGAGTCCCTTGGACTGCAAGGAGATCGAAACAGTCTATCCTAAAGGAAATCAGTCCTGAATATTCATTGGAAGGACAGATGCTGAAGCTGAAACTCCAATACTTTGCCCACCTGATGCAAAGAACTGACTCACTAGAAAAGACTCTGATGCTACGACAGATTGAAGGCAGGAGGAGAAGGGGACAACAGAGGATGAAATGGTTGGACGGCATCACTGACTCGATGGACATGAGTTGGAGTAAGCTTCGGGAGTTGGTGATGGACAGGGAAGCCTGATGTGCTGCAGTCCATGGGGTCGCAAAGAGACTGACACGACTGAGCAACTGAACTGAAAATTAACTGGATCCAAACCCCCAGAGACTTCAGTCATCATCTGGGTCTGGGCTGGGTCAGAATTAGGCCACAGATGGGAAACGAGGTTCTCCTTACTGCATTTCCCTGTGATTAAGGTCACAAGGTCAAATATGACTTGGCTTGTTTTCTGTATTTCTTTCAAGCAGCTTCCTTGAAGTTTCTAAAAGTCAAAGATAAGGAGCTGGTCTGGTGGAATCTTCCATAATAACAACTCAGCTTTTGATCATTAATCAGTTAGGTTGATACACTGCTTGCCCAAGGTGGGGGTTGTTGACTGATCTTTAAAGATCTTTAAAATTGCTTGAATTACTAAAGTAAAACCCTGCAGGGTGTGAGAATGACAAACCCTTAGTGGAGGAGCTTCCACTGATAACACAGTAAATCTGCCCATCATGGGCGTCTGGGTTCCCAACCGCCTTACCCTGCCTTACTGCTTTTACGCTTTGGTTTGGATCGATCACAACCCTCTGACTCATGCTTTCAGATTCTGCCCACCCACCAATACCCATAATACTCTCTCCAAGTCTTGACTCTTTTTTTTTTTTTTTCTCCATCTTGGTTATTTATTTTCAAATTTTATTTATTTATTTTTGGCTGCTCCATGCCTCTCACTGCAGTGGGTTCTCCTGTTGCACAGCACGAGATCTAGGGCATATGGGCTTCGGTAGCTGTGGCCTTAGTCGCTCTGTAGCATGTGCAGTCTTCCCAGGCCAGGGATTGAACCTGTGTCCCCTCCATTGACAGGCAGATTCTTTACCACTAGACTACCAGGGAACTCCAAGGCTTGACTCTTGATATTCCCTTTGCCAGGAATATTCTCCTGTTTCCCTTATGCCCCACTCTTTCATGATCCATTTTTAAAAATGAAACTACCACGTGGATTCTTTTTGTTTTAATTAAGCTCTTTTGCAAGACATGAGGATTAATAGTCCAGCTCAAGTAATGGAAGTTTATTTTAAGATGGCACAAGTCAATAAAGGGGCTTCCCTGGTGGCTCAGTGGTAAAGAAACTACCTGCAATGCAAGAGAAGCAGGAGATGCTGGTTTGGACCCTGGGTTGGGAAGATCCCTTGAAGGAGGGCGTGGCAACCCACTACAGTATTCTTGCCTGGAAAATCCTATGGACAGAGAAGCCTGGTGGGCTACAGTCCGTAGGGTCGCAGAGTCGGACACGATTGAGGCAACGGAGCATGCAAGTCAATATGGAAGATAGGCAAACCATGGAAATCCAAGAACAGGAACTCTTCTGGCTGCAAGATGACTCAGGAATCTTGGTGGCAGGAACTAAGGATCTTCAGTGTACTGTTCTGCATCATGTGACTCATCTACTATTAGGGATGCTCTCACTTCTGTATACTCAGACTCTGTTTCCTCATAATTTAGCCCTACTCAAGAAATACAACTTGCATCTGGCCCCACAACTTCCTCCCTCCTTACATCTTTTTAGCTTTGGCTTCTGCCCCTAATTTCCTGATTCTCTTCTTGTTTCCCATTTCAGATTCTAGGGAGCAACCTGCTGCTTCTTTACTTTTTAGGTACAACCTCCTCCACTGAGCTGCCCCATTAGTATCTGATCAGCCTGTGGATCTGGCTAATTTGGGGAACTGGGTGTCCACACATGGTCCAATCAACTGTGGACCAACAAAGCTGCCCAAGCTCTCTCTTAACAAGGGCTGTGAGTGTACCAGTTACCGTGATTGCTATAAACAAGACACTTTCACCTATATCATCTCATGTTAATCCTTATAATAACCTTGACAATAGATATCATCCTATTTTCTACAGATGAAGAATTTAGGGAACAGAGAGCTTACCCAAGGCAAAGCCAACATGCAATCTCAAATCTGTCATTAGAAATCACCATCCAGAAGCATGTTAAGTGAATTTCTCTTGAAACAAAATTACAAGGCAGAGAGATGTCTGAGAAAGGACAGCAGTACTATTGCCCTTTTTTCCCCCCACGACTGCATAAAGAACAGGTTTTCTCAGGAGAACTCGCCCATGGCTGATAAGTATGTGTTTGTTCATGTGTTTGAGACTGTCCTGTGGGTTCAAATCAGGGATATTACTTAGAATAAAGTCTGATGGATAAAGTCTAAGACATATCCATCTTGTACCATAATCTACCTTAAGGTACATGGTAGATACAGAGGTATCACCTTAACCTAATATAAAAAAAAAAAATCCAGATTTACAAAAAAGTCAACAAAAATATATATATATTTTTTTCCTGTTGCTACTTCTTTCCATCTTATTCTGGACCCTGGGTTATAGGATTGTTGTAGGAGTGTCTTGAAGAAAAATCCTAGGCTTAAGGCTCTTCAGATTCTTCTCTGTCCCAGAATAAAACAGTCAGGAAGATTCTGCATGCGTGGCATGTGGGTACAGGGTGAGTGTGGTGGGACCAGTAATGGGGGTGGGGTGGGGTGGGGGAGAGGCAGAGGGGAAGGGGTGCTAAATTAGTATCTATATACTAATATACCTCTCCCTGATGGTGTGTGGGTACAGTGTGGTAAGACCAGCAGAGGGTGGTAAATTAGTATCTATTTACTAATATACCTCTCCCTAATTAATGAAGAGATGGGAAAACATTAAGAATTGGATTAAATAATATAAGGGAAGTCTTTAGAATATTTCCTGGCTATATTAGTTTACTATGGTTGCTCTAATCAGTTCAGTTCAGTCGCTCAGTTGTGTCCGACTCTTTGTGACCCCATGGACTGCAGCACGCCAGGTCTCCCTATCCATCCCCAACTCCTGGAGCTTACCCAAACTCATGTCCATTGAGTCAGTGATGCCATCCAGCCATCTCATCCTCTGTTGTCCCCTTCTCCCTCTGCCTTCAATATTTCCTAGCATCAGGGTCTTTTCCAATGAGTCAGTTCTTCGCACCAGGTGGTCAAAGTATTGGAGTTTCAGTTTCAGCATTAGCCCTTCCAATGAATATTCAGGACTGATTTCCTTTAGGGTGGATTGGTTGGATCTCCTTGCATTCCAATGGACTCTCAAGAGTCTTCTCCAACACCACATTCAACAGCATCAGTTCTTCGGTGCTCAGATTTCTTTATATTCCAACTCTCACATCCATACATGACTACTGGAAAAACCATAGCTTTGACTAGACAGACCTTTGTTGCTCTAATAAATTACCACAAACTTACTCTCTTAATTCTTACAAATTTGGGAGTGATATCACCAAGATGGAGTAAGAGATTCCTGCTTCCATCCCCAACAAAGATCAACAATTGAATAGCTATTCAGGATTAAAAAACAGCTCTGGAGTTCACCTAAGAAATTCCAGCAACACTTGAAAATAACAACAACAACTTGAGAATAACCACACCAAAAAGGAAGGAAGGCAGCTTCATTTTGTCTGCATCAACCCGTCCCACAAGCTGGCATTGCTCAATACCAAGACAGACCTCTCCAATTAGAACTCACCAGGAAAGGAAGACATTACTCTGCCAACAAAGGTCCATCTAGTCAAGGCTATGGTTTTCCTAGTAGTCATGTATGGATGTGAGAGTTGGACTGTGAAGAAAGCTGAGCACTGAAGAATTGATGCTTTTGAACTGTGGTGCTGGAGAAGACTCTTGAGAGTCCCTTGGACTGCAAGGAGATCCAGCCAGTCCATTCTGAAGGAGATCAGTCCTGGGTGTTCATTGGAAGGAATGATGCTAAAGCTGAAACTCCACTACTTTGGCCACCTCATTTGAAGAGTTGACTCATTGGAAAAGACTCTGATGCTGGGAGGGATTGGGGGCAGCAGGAAAAGGGGACAACAGAGGATGAGATGGCTGGATGGCATCACGGACTCGATGGACGTGAGTTTGAGTGAACTCCGGGAGCTGGTGATGGACAGGGAGGCCTGGTGTGCTGCAATTAATGGGGTTGCAAAGAGTTGGACACGACTGAGCAACTGAACTGAACTGAACCGAAATGAGGAAGGGAAGAACGGGGTGAGCAACCAGCTTCTCCTGCCTTTGGGGGTCCCTCAGGAAGCACCTGCTTCAGTTCACCCCACTCAGAGACTGGCAAAGCTGAGGTGTATGAAGATAGCTAGGTTTGGGGAAGAAAAGTGGGTGATTCCAGTGGTAGTCACACAATCAGAGCAACCACAGTTCCCAGTAACCTGCTCTGCTGCTGCTAAGTCACTTCAGTCGTGTCTGACTCTGTGTGACCCCATAGACGGCAGCCCACCAGGCTCTGCCGTCCCTGGGATTCTCCAGGCAAGAACACTGGAGTGGGTTGCCATTTCCTTCTCCAATGCATGAAAGTGAAAAGTCAAAGGGAAGTTGCTCAGTCATGTCCGACCCTCTGTGACCCCATGGACTGCAGCCTTCCAGGCTCCTCCATCCATGGGATTTTCCAGACAAGAGTAATGGAGTGGGGTGCCATTGCCTTCTCCAACCTGCTCTGCAGGTGAGCCCCAAATCTTTCAACACTGAAGAAACTGACAGCCTGCACAGCTGCTAGGGATGCTCTGTAGGTTTCCCTGGCATTTGTCCAAAGGTAGTTGATTTGCTAATGCCAACCTCCTGAGTCCCTTCCCTTGCCCACTGGAGCCCAGGAACCACACTGGCAGCCAGCCCAGGCGTCTGCAGCTGCATGAATTGAAGATGCCCGGCTAGACCTCCACAGTTCACCCCCGCCACTGTGCATGCACTTGACAAAAGCCTCTCTAGCTGTGTACTTGCATGCCACAGGCCTGACATCTGTCACCAGACTCCACTATTGTATATGGATGTCCATGGGGAGACTGTGCAGAAGGCAGAGCATGCCAGTGACCTGGGACCCTGCAGGTGCTTGAGGGCCTGGGTCAGGCCTCAGTGTCACTGGCCTGCACCAGGGCACTCACCTGCACTAACCCCTCCAAATGTGTATCTGTGTGCCCTTAGCCCAATCCCAGGTGGGCTCCACTGCCACATGCTGGTGGTGAGACCCAGCAGCCATGGTGGTGCATACAGCCAGCCAGGGCCCCGGCAGGTGCCAGTGCATACACAGTCGGCCCTGGCCCTTGCTGCCTGCCCTGGTCCCCACCACTCCATGTGTGTTTGCAATTACCCCCGCCGCTGCAGGCACCAGCAGCCAGCCCCCACAGCTGCCTGTGTGCATAGCTCCAGCCACCACTGCTGCTTGTCCTGGTCCATAGCAGCTGGATCTGCAGACACTGCTGAGGACTCCAACAGCCCTTGCAGTCTCTGTGGACTCCCAGTATCATTTGTCAAGGGCTGGGGACCATGACGGACTGAGAGGAATGAGTCACCATGACTGCCGGTCCTGGTGCCACCAAAAGGAGTTCATTACCATTAATGTATAAGAAATGCTGAAAGGAGTTCTTCAAGCAGAAATGAAAGGACGTTAACTAGTAACAGGAAAATAAAATTATATTCCAAAAAGTTGAATAACTTAGAAGAAATGGATGAATTCCTAGAACCATATGATCTACTGAGTCTGAATCATGTTCAGTTCAGTTCAGTTCAGTTGCTCAGTCGTGTCCGACTCTTTGCGACCCCATGAATCGCAGCACGCCAGGCCTCCCTGTCCATCACCATCTCCCGGAGTTCACTCAGACTCACGTCCAATCATAAAGAAGTAGAAAATCTGAATAGACCAATAACATGTAAGAAGATTGACTCCTTACTTTTACTCCCAGGGCTCAGGTTCGATTCCTGGTCAGGGACCTAAGATCCCACAAGCATTGTAGCCAAATGTAAAGAAAACAAAATATATTAGGATATAGACCAGTATTCCAAAGATCAGATGAATATAGATCCAAAAATTCTCAACCAAACACTAGCAAACCAAATTAAACAGCATATTAAAAGGATCATTCATGGTTATCAAGTGAGCTTAATCCCTGATGCAAGAATGGCTCAACATAATGCAAATCAAAATGAGTAAATTTTGGAGATCTTAATATACACCTTAGTGACTACAGCAAGTAACTTGAAGTATTCTTGAAAGTTGCCATGAGAGTGGAACTTTAATGTTCTCACCAAAACAATGACAACAAAATAGTAAATATATGAGCTAAAGGATGAGCTAAAGCTAATAAACTAGCCCTGTAGTTTTAAACATCTCCTAATATAAACATGTGTCAAACCATCACATTGTACAGCTTAAACTTACACAATGTTATATGTAAATAATATCTCAATAAAGCTGGAAAAACACACCAATACACATTTATTCTCTTACAATTCTAGAGGTCAGTAGTCTGAAATCAGTTTCTCTGGGCCAAAATCAAGCTGTCTGCTTCCTCCTGAGTCTCTTTGGGAGAATCTAATTAGTCATCTTTTCTAGCATCCAGAGCTGCATCTTTGTTGACACCTTTCTCTGTCTTGAAAGCCAGTAGTTAGCATATTGCTTCAGTTCTCACAGCAATGAAGACCCAGCACAGCCAAAAGTAAATAATAAATACATAAAATCATTAAAAATCTTGGATCTGTCCTCTTCACTCCATCTCCCTTCCACCACTTGTCTAAATCCAAGTTATCATCCTCAGCTGACATTTGGCAGTCACCTTACCTGTCTGTCCACTTGCTTCCATTTCTCTGTCCCAGCTGCACTGCTACCATTACCCGGCGCCTCTCTCCCTTGGATGGTTCTAGATTAAAATTCCCTGCTCTCTTAGTTCTTTTTCTAACCCTTCTTTCTTGAGATTTGTTAATGGCAGATATATTACCAGTTCCTTGGAGGAAGTCCATTAATCTCATGCGCTGCATATGAATTTTACTGGCTTAACTCTCTTGAGTAACCTTATTTTTAAGATCTGCAGGAAATCTCATGGTTGCTTTTGTGGTTGTTTTTATTTATTTATTTAGTTGTAAATAACCAGGTTTGAGTAATTGAATACTTGATGACAAAATGGAGAAATCTGGAAATCAGAGATTTTATAACTGTTTTGACCTTTGGAACACTAAGGCCTTGCGACACACTGATTTTTCTTGTTAATGCACTGTGTAAAATTCCAGATCTGTAGTAACCCAGTATCAGTGAAGGGTGTTCCCCCTTTCTCTGGATATGTGACCCCAGAAGATATGCATCCTGTGATTTAATTTTTTAAATTTCAAATTAAGTTTTTCTGGCAGAATTCTACTGCAAGTTGTTGAAGTTGTAGTCAGTGGAAAGAGTGCCTAAAAGTGCTTGTGTTGTTTGGGAAAGTTAGGCTGAGGCCCAGAGAAGCTGTGCTAAGCAAGCCAGCAGCAAAGGCAAAGCCAGCATTTTATCCTTTATCCAGTAAAGTGCCTTAAAAAAATCTGTTCCTCACCACTGTGAATGCTGATCTTTGTTAGGAAATTACATAGAAAGATGACAACTAGTTGTTTAAATATGGTAATAAGGACTTGCTTTTCTTTGTCTTAAAAATGTCAGTTTCTTAAAAATCTTTATCAACTCACCATGTTAACTTTTCTATAAAGGGCCCTAGTCATAGAATATATTTTAAAGTGTATTTCTTGGACTTCCCTGGTGGCACAATGGATAAGAATCCGCCCGCCAATGCAGGGGACACAGGTTCTATCCCTGGTCTGGGGAGATTCCACATGCCTCCAAGCACTTAAGCTCCTGTGCCACAACACTGAGCCTGTGTGCTGAAACCACTGAAGCCTGCACACCCTAGAGCCTGTGCTCTGCAACAAAGGAAGCCACTGCAACGAGAAGCCCACTCACCACAGCTAGAGAGTAGTCCCTGCTCACCACAACTAGAGAAAGCCAACGCGAAAGCAAGGAAGACCCAGCACAGCCCAAAACACAACAAGTGTCTCTCCTGCCCTGCCAAATCTCTTGGTCTTCAGCCAACAACCTTCAAGAGAGTTTCAAAGTGCTGTTGCTCAGGAGCAAACAAATACCACTCCAAGTGTGGCAGTTGTGTCGTTATTTTAGTGACTTTTGGTTCTGATGTTCTGTTTTCTTAAAACTCAAGAAGTGTCTACTTCAAGTAGCCTTCAGCTCTTAAGCCATTCCTGAGGCTTTCTCCATCTTCAGCTTTACTCATTGGAAAAAGCTTCTGGGAGACTGTGATGAAATGCTACAAGGCAAGCAGGTGAAGCTGAGTTTTAAATTCAGGTGCCTGAGTGAAAGCAAGCAACCTCTAGTTAGTCATCTCTCTACGGCCTGCTCAGCAGAGTGCAGGAGCAGCCTGGGGAACGAGCCAAGCACAGCCAAACCTTGTGGGAGGCATCTCAAGGCAAAAACACCACTGACTCTGTAAGTCCCCTACAAAATCCATCCCATTGCCTTGTTATACCTTGTAATACTCCCCTGCTCCCCCCGCCAACACACATACTTCCCTTTGTGTCATTATTGGCATTCCAAAGTCTGCTCCATGTTCATCATCAAATATTCTTTTTTGAGCTCCTTCATTGTAAAGACCAGTTTACCAGGTTGTGTTTAAGAAATGAGGCCTTAGCCCCAGTGGGTTTCCAGTACATCTGAGGAAGGGATGATTACTAGTGAAAAGACAGGCCACGCCCCATATGTGAGGCACAGAGTAGGTGCCACACTGAAACATCGTCAAGAAATAAGGTGCTGGGGAAAGTGTCCGGGAGGAGGTGAGAGGATCTGGTAGAGTGTCTGGAGGAGGAAAGGGTGCAGGGGATGAAATCCATACACTGTCTGCAAAGTCCTCAAAGCAGGGTGGGGTCTTTGCAGACTTAGGCCTTCCCAGAGGGCAACTCTCTCCCCTTAGAGTTAAACTTCCCTGTTTCTTGAAGGGGAGAGAGGCTTAAAGGAAGAATTTGGGCAGAAATCCTGCTTCTAATATAAAAAGCAGAGCTGGGTAAGAGAAAGGGACTCACAGATTCCATTGCATGGCTTCTTTACACTGGTGCATCAGGCCCACAGGGGGATGCGCCATTTCATTCATTCACTTCTTTTTGCCAGGCACTTTGCTGCATTCTGGGGACATGCGACTAACATAGACACTGCATCAGGGCAGCACCTGTTCTCCACTTGTAGACCATTGGCCACCTGCAGCCTCAGCATTCTCAGTGCTAGTAATACAGACCCCAAGGCCTCAGTTGAGACTAGACTTACTGTATCAACATCTCTGTGCTGGTCCTGAGAAACTGCCCCACACTGCCCATCCTCATTACTCCACAACTAAAGCTTGAGAACTCTGGTCTGAGGGGTACTGCCCCTGCAGACTACTTTCAGGGCAGACTGGTCCCCTGGGATGGGAGACAGACCAACTGTGCACTGCAGGTGGAGCTGGGTTNAGCCCTGGGGAAGGCTAGCCCCGCCCCTCTCCGCTAGCCCCGCCCTGGCTGTCAGGGACAAGGAGGCCCCGCCCCGGGCCGGGCGCGCGCTCCCAGTCAAAGCCCAGCCTCCCGCCCCTCACTCCCAACCCTCCAAGGGGCCGCCAACCGGGCCGCCAACCAAGCCACCTCACAAGCTGCGGACAGCGGCCCCGACCCGAGAGGGAGAGAGCGACAGACATGGCGGCGGCCAAGCCCGAGAACCTCTCCCTGGTGGTGCACGGACCCGGAGATTTGCGCTTGGTAAAACTGGATCGGGAGTGGGAAGACTAGCCTGTTCCTGCCCTACTCGCCTCCAAGCCCAGCCGCGGTCTCAGCTTGCCAATTCCAGCGCGGTGCGGGCCCCACACTGCGCGTCCTGGCCCGGCGATCGAGCTGGTTACCATGTTGGGGGGAGGGGGACAGTTGGCCGTTCGTTCTAAGGTGCTGTGAGCAGGGTTCTTGTAACGTGCCTCCCGGAACCTAGCCCCGTGGCCGGCACGTGGCCAGAGAAGATGATTGAAGCCCTCTCCCTCCTTTGCCAGCTTCGGATTCGTAGTCCTGCCCCTTGTCATTGCATTTTACAGAAGTGATATCAGACTGGCTGCCTCATTTAGGACACGTGCTGGGCTTCTTTTCTGGGTAGACAGTGCAGGCAGAAAGGAGAGTCAGAGACGTTTAAAAGCTGTGGAACTCGTATTTAATCTTTCTTGCTTGGGGCTGATCACACACCCTTTGCAGGATTATTATGATCAGCAGAATTCCTAGCACCTAATAGATACTCCGGAAGTGCCAGCTTCTTCCACGTTTAGTGCCAGCACATCTCCATCTCCAGGACTCTTGGTGTTTGCCATGCCTGTGCCAAATTTCTGGATCTTGATAGTCTTCATGTCTCTAAACCGCCTTTCCTCCTTACCTCCACAGTTGGTTTATGTTTCAGCCATTTTCCTTCCCGTTCCTTCTCCCTTGTCCCTTTAAGAGCAATATGTATGTGTCTCCTCCACCCCAGACCCTGCCTCTGCTCCCTGGCTCATGGGACCAAAGTTCTGGGAGCTGCGGAGTCAGCCCTGTAGTTGTGCCAGGGCTTCTTTGACAAAGTCCGTCTCAAATGGGCCTGGGCAGTTGGTATGTGGGACGGGTCCTGTGCCAGCCATCTCTCCTATTCCCTAGCCCTTCCTTCCCCATCAGAGAGAACATACACCAGTATCTAAATCAGAGAGACTTGGAAAATTATCCAGCTTTAGCCAAGTAGTCAAGTAGTTCTTGACTATTTGATAATCTGTGGTTTCTCTCCCCATAGAATGCAAACAGATTGAGTTTGGCAGCAATTTCAGAGTTCATAGACTTCCTTTACGGCCCTCCATAGATCCTCTAGAGGTCTGTGGACCCCAGAATGCCTGCCCAGAGCCAACTCAGTTGAGAGAAGTGCCATCCCCAAGGTGACAGGCTTCATTAGTTAACAGAGCCCAGAAAAACCCAGAGTTTCAGACTCTTATTCCAGTGCTCTTTCTACTCCCCTTGGAGCCTCCAGCCAAGATCCTGAATTAAAGTGACACTATTAGTTTTTATTGCTGCAAACACCAGATGGTATTATGAAGAAAGGAAAGTGGTACAGCTATACACAGCTTACAGAGTGATCTCAAACTCAGCCCTGCATCCTACAAACATTTCCTGGATGAGAGGGAGCCTGCTGTGTGCCATACACTGGGCTGGGGGCTCCAGAGAGGAGGAGGAGGACACAGCCCTGACACCCAAGCTGCTCTAGACACTCAGACAGATGCACTAACTGGTACAAGTGTGAGGGCTTTGCTGGAGGCCACAGGGAGTAAAGGCTTCACAGGGGCCTTTAGCCCAGGGAAGAGGCCCTAGAGGAGATGGATGCTACTTGAGGACGGAAACTAGGGGACATTCAGGCAAGTGGAAAAGCAAGTACAAACTAAGGGCAGTACAAAATTGTGTGTCCTCTTTTCTGGTCTTATAAATATGTGATGTACCGAATGCTCGGGCTTCCCAGGTGGCGCCGGTGGTAAAGAACCCCCCTGCCAGGGCAGGAGACATAAGAGACATGGGTTCAATCCCTGGGTCAGGAAGATCCCCTGGAGGAGAGCATGGCAACCCACTCCAGTATTCTTTCTTGGAGAATCCCCATGGACAGAGGAGCCTGGCGGGCTATAGTCCATAAAGTTGCAGAGAGTCAGACACAAATGACGCAGCTTATCACACAGGCACTGAATGACCAGGGCCTGCCTTAAGGAAACTCAGTGTACCTAATAATAAGCACAACTGTAATTACAACCCCAGGCTCTCCTTTGCCTTAATTCCTAAACTCAGGCTCTCCCACTGCTCAGCCAGACTGTTTATGTGGCTCTGTAGAACTAAGTATTGAACATAGAAGAAGGTGGGGAGGCTCACCTAAAATTGGTTTTATCAACTGTGCCTTAGAATCCGCCCACGGCCCAAATTAGGGGCTGGAATGGGGTGAGTGTATCCGAAAGAGATGAGAATGTGATAGGCTGAAGAATGTAGCCTGTGGTGGTAGGGTTGGTACATTCACTGGGTGAAAGGCTTCAGGGTGGATTCAGGAAGACCCCAACTCTTGGAGGTGATGGGGTTCATTTACCGGACAAAAGAAAGTAGATTAAAATGATAAGTTTGGTTTGAATTTAAGATATCTCTGGGACAGGACATTTTGGTATCTCTGAGAACCTCCCAGATTCCTCTGTCCATGGGATTCTCCAGACAGAAATATTGCAGTGAGTTGCCATTTGCTTCTCCAAACACTCGCAACCTAATACAGACCCTTCTGGCCCTTGCCACTCCCTCCTGAGCATGCGTGTCCCCCAGCACCTCCACAGGGAACCAACTGGTGGGTTATCTCTGCCCTTTGCACCCCCTTCCTTAAAGCAGATAGGCTAAGTGGTTTGGGGTTGAGTTGGGAGTAGACATCTCAGCGACCACTTGAAACTTGTGGCCTGACTACCAGGAAGGAAACCTGATACCCAGCCTTCCTCTAACCTGCCTATGAAAAAGGCAGGATTCCCTTTTCTTTGGGCTTCCCTGGTGGCTCAGAGGTTAAAACGTCTGCCTGGAATGTGGGAGACCCGGGTTCTATCCCTGGGTCGGGAAGATCCCCTGGAAAAGGAAATGGCAACCCACTCCAGTACTCTTGCCTGGAGAATCCCATGGAGGGAGGAGCCTGGTAGGCTACAGTCCTTAGGGTCTCAAAGAGTTGGACACGACTGAGCAACTCGGAAGGAAAAATTAAACTCCTTCATTATCAGGTAACTAGTGATCACCACAGTCACAGCAAGGGAGGAGTCAGTGCTCCTTGGCCTGGGGACTTGGGCCTGCACTGTTTGGGCTCTGGGGCATTTGTAAGTTGGGTGGTAAATCAGAGTGGGAGTGTGTACACATACATACACTGAGAGATTTCGGGTTTCTTTATAATTCCTTACAATGAGGACTGACTTTCACTCCTTCTCTCTTCCTTACCCCCAGCATTTTAAATAGAGAACATGTGGACTTGAAAGAAACAATGGAAGAGGTAACCAAGCTGATGCACAGACACAGCTTATCAGCAAACACTCAGCCTGCTGAGGTCCTCTTCAAATGGAGACAGTAATGAGATCACAAGCCAAGTAGGGGCCAGAGTGGCCAGCAGCTCTGCTGCTTCTGGTTGTGTGACTTGCCAGATTACTTTCCATTTCAATTTCCTGTCTTTATAGTGGGGATGATAGTAGTACTCACCTCTGAGTTGTGTGAGAATTAGATAGCATTGGAGAGCAAGAAATTTTCCTGTACCCTTCTAGGTTCTTCTGGCTGGTCTGAGATAGGACCTGGACATGAGATAGGAGAAAACCAAACAAAATTTTATTAAATATGCATACATGAGAGAGACCCAGGACAACTGAGAAACTTGCCAAAATGGCCAAAGCCCTCAGCTTGAGTACCATCTACAGCTAAAGAGAAAAGATGTTGAGGGTGGGGAGAGTTGGTTATGGGAGGTTGCCAGGGAAAGCTCAGAAAACAAGGGTAAGGTTTTTACACAGATTTAAGTCATTGCCTTCTCCACTGACGAGTTTCGAGAGATTTGGTCATCTTCCTCTATTTAGTACGTTGAGGGAGACACCCGTATAAATGGAGATTTTCCTTACAAATGTATCACTTGGGTTTTCAGAACTTATTCAAAAATAACCAGCTTAAAATAATTAATATGCCCAAGAGACATATTTTGTGTTGGCGAATTCTGCTCCCTTACAGAATTCTTTCTCTGAATTATTATTTCATGGAGTTGGGATGTGAAATAGTCTAATTAGTTTTTCCCCGAAGAAGCTATTTGAGGGAAGTTATTTAAATAGTTTGTGTTTCCCAAACTTTCTGAGATAAAGGACCAATTTACTTTTGTTTCCAATTGGTCATGGAT
Source organism: Redunca redunca (assembly GCA_006410935.1). Classification (NCBI taxonomy): domain Eukaryota; kingdom Metazoa; phylum Chordata; class Mammalia; order Artiodactyla; family Bovidae; genus Redunca; species Redunca redunca. Next base: position 2,242,312 of record SJYQ01001193.1, read on the forward strand.
CAATATGTTTGTATCACTGCATTTGGATGTTGCAGCAATGTCAAAATGCTGTAAACATTTCTAAATGCCCCTGCCAATAATTTCTGTACGTATTGCATCACCTATCAGCAGCAGTCCATCGACCATGCTGAGAACATGCATCTCCCTTATTCTTGCCGACCAGGGAAAACAAGAACAGCACAGCCCCCACCTGGTGGAGGGGATGTAGTCAGATTTTTTTTTGTTTTATGATTAGCTGTATGAAGAGAGAACTGGTTAAGGGAAAATAATCATTTCAGAGCAATGGGTTGATGTTGTTTAATATTAAAGGTCAGAGAAAACAGTGCATTGGCATCAAGTTTAAACATTAATCAGAGTACCATGAGGATATTTCTTAGTTTTTGCTCTGTGAGGAAATGTATTATATCTGAGGTGCAAAGAATTCCTTTGAATCTATAATGATATTTTAAAAAGTAAGATAATTCTGAGTCTATAATACACATTCAAGGGGTCCCTTTCTTGCATATACACTTCACTGTTAAGATTTTGGTTGAGGAGGAGAGGATCATAGAAAGAGGGGAGTATGAACACATGGCAGCTGGGGTGATCCTGAATGTCAGGTCTCTCTCCCTGGTTTTGCTACCCGTAGGCTGAGCTGCCTGCTTCTATAGGATTAAATTAAAAGGCCCTGAAAGGCTTTAAGGAACAGCTGGGCTAAACTGGGAGATTACTGTGAGTGAGGAAACGGAGGGTGCTTAACCCTTTCATACCTGAGCTAGACTTATCAGTCAGAGGCAGTTGAAGCCGAATCTAAAACTCCTTCAGAAAACAGGAAAACGGGGTAGTAGCAAATAGGCCAAAGAAATAACTCCTTTCTTTTTAATCTTAATTATGTTCCAACAATAAAACAAAACAAAACCAGATAACAACAGGCAACTAAATCCAGCAAATACTGCCATCTGTGCCAACAGATGCCATGGAAGGGCAGTGCGAAAGGCCAGGAAGTACAGAGCTAACATTTTCTCCTAAAAGCAGGAGGAGCAGTAAACAATACCACAAACAGGATTTTAACATTTTATATTATAAATGCTAGCACTACTAAGAGACCTGGTAAAAGTAACTCTGTTCTGTTAGGAACACTAGAATTATGGGTGGGTATGGGGTAAATTTCTTTCAAAATTGCATGACAGAGAAATTGAGGGGAAATGTATACTCATATATAACATTGATGTCCACTTCATAAATCTTTTAGTGTGGCTGTTAAAGCTGGAAGTTTTCCCCAAACCAGATTTACATGAAGAACATTAATTATTAGAGAAAATATGGTCAGATTTTGTGAAGTGATATTCTGCTCAATAATTTTTTAGAAATGTTAATGTTCAGTTACCTAGACCTGAACACAATGAGTACTTAATCAGTAAATAAAGAACCACCTAATAGGTTCATGTGTAGTTATGTCCATACGTTTTGAATCAGGAGGAATTTTTTTAGTTTATCACTGCTAAGAATCTTTTAACCATCATGTATGGATTCAATTGTAAGTGCTATGGAAGCTCAGGAGAGGAAGGGTGGTGGGGATAGAGAAGGGTTTTTTTGCAGGAGGTGATTGTTTCTCTCCATGTTCATGATTCATCCGTGCCAGTCCCAGGGGTACAACCATCTATTGGACCCCACCTCGATGTCCCTGACACTGTAATCTCTACACATCCAAACCTCAAATCTCCCTGAGTTCCCATAGGAATTAAGTCATTCCAGGTGACTCCCCCTCACTTCTCACCTCCTGTGGGATCTCAAGGAAGAAGAAAGGGGATTGACCAGTGGAGAAATGGCCCCCTTGAGGTGAGGGAATGAGTGTGGGGTGGTTTGGAAATTGCAGGAGGCTTGCAAGGAGGTAAATAGCCTGCAAAATGAGGGGTTTAGGATTTTGCAGGGCCACTGGACACTTTAAATGAATTTGCAATTTAGAAAGATTGTTATCGGCAGAAGACTGGTTGGAGCCCAGAGAGCCTGGGCTGGAGGCTGGAGACCGGCTCAGTGAACTTTGCGAGAATGTCTGACCCTTCTACTTTGACCTCGAGTTTGCCAGGACCAGAGTTTGCCGGACCAGTGCCGGCTAGAACAAAGCCTAAGTCTTAGGATAAAGTGGCCAAATGGAATACCTTGAATTTTCCTCATACCCTCAAAACACCCTTCAAGCCCTCAGGGGAGGGGGAAAATTGAGGAGTGAGGGAAGCAAAAATAAGATTGTCTGCTCTGGTCTCCTTAAGGGTGCAGGGCAGCCAGCCAGCAGGTTAACAGGAGGCCTGGCAGGTAGAGCAGGTGGCACAGGTGGGCTGCAAGGACCTGGGTCGAGAACAGCTGCTTCCTCCCAGCCGTGCCTGTTGCCCTTCCTCTGAGGCATGGGGCACGGTCTTTACACTCAACTCAGAACAAGCCTAAAAAATGCTGGAATCCTACTTGACTTTTCTCCTAAATTCCAGCCTTTTCAGAAGCAGTCATGTTCTGAATGTTGACGTGAGAAACAAGAGAAATACAACTTTTCCCCAAAATAGTTTAAAAAGTTACCCTTTCAAAAGAAAATGGACGTGGTTGTTTACAGCTGGTTCAACCATGTTGTGAGCTGATTTTACAGAAAGGATTTTGATTTTATTTCTTTTGTAATAAGAGCTAACATTTACTACAAGTCAGGCACTCTTTTTTTTTTTTTTTCTTTTTGGCTGAGCTGCACATCTAGTGAGATCTTAGTTCCCCAACCAGGGACTGAACCCACGCTCTTGGCACAGAGAGTTTGGAGCAATTCCCAAGGGCTCTCTTTTATGATTATCTTCATTAGATGGAGGAAGAAGATTGAAAGTACAACGACAGTATGTAACTGCCCCAACACACAGCTCCTGGAGGGGAACCTGTGTTCCAACACAGACAGGTGATTCCAGAGTCATGTTGGCCAGAGGAGGGGGAGGGCATTTTCTCCTAATTTCTCCTCATCTTGAGACCACTGCTACCATCCAGGCAAGACGTACTCGGATGGACAACTGGAAGTTGAGGAAAGGAAGCCAGTAGGGCATATTCAGGGAATATATATTTAAGCTAATTTGAGAAAGTATATTTAGGAAAGGCCAGATAACATTTAGGATGTGAGATTCCCCTGAGATGATTCTGTGTTCCCACAGAGTTCTTCCCGAAGTATTTACATGATTTATTTGTGTTGGTGGAGGAGGAGGAAGACCCGAAGGGTGTAGAAGGGACTCAAAGTGAAAATGCTGTAAAACACAAATAACTCAGTAAAGAATGTCACTCAACTCCTCTCTATCCCCTGGTTATTGTCACTCACAGAAAGATAAGAAATCCTGTTCAAGAGACTTTGAATATGTGTGATGACAAACCTTTGGGAATGAAGAAAGGGGCCAGGGGGTTAAAAGTGAAATTACAAGGTCTCAGAGGAGCTAAGAAATTTTGATACATGAGAAATAGGATAAATGAATATCACCACTGTAATATGAGACAGAAAAGGAGATTAAGTAAACAGGATTTAGCCAACATCATACCAAGGAACCAACCATAAATGAAAAGTGAGATTTTTTTTAATAACCATGCTGTAATAACTTTTGAAAACATTGTGAGCCCTGCAGCCATGGTTAGGATAATATTTACAAACTTAAGGACTAATCTTAACATGGTCCTGTGCTCAGGTGGCATGCCTCCTGCAGAGAAGAGAGAGGAGAGCCAAACTGAGCTGTAAGAGTCTTTAGAATCAGCAAGAAAGAGAACAGAAAAAGACAGATGGTTTTCAGGGAAGGGTATTTAAGTTCCCCATGTCTGTTCTGCTACTAAGGAAAAAACAGGTTATTGGCACAGCACCCTCTAGTGTCCAGGAGAGGCACTGCAGCTTTGCCCATTTGGTAAGACTGAAGCTGGTGAGCTCTGTTAACTCCCAGTTACAACAGTAATCTGTGATGACCCAAGGGCAACTTGGTGCTCCTAACTGTTGCTTTGAGTTTGGATCTTACCATGTTTCCATCCAAAATTCCCAGTGCCTGGGAAGTTGCTACTAGCACCTTTAGGGGGTTGTGGGGGTAGGGGATGGGTAGGGATGGGGAGAGTGGAGTTCCATGTTTGAAAAAAAAAAAGCCTTACTTAGTCTTAGTTTCATTTTAGGATGTAATTTAAATTTTCATTCCATATAACAGAAACATAACCTTACACAGCAGTCCCTGATGCTGTATGTCAGATGTGGGACCAGCAACTTTGAGAAAGATTTTGGTGACAGCCAGCTATCCGGACTTGCCTGTTTCTAGATGGCTTTCTTTCCTCCCTCCCTTCTCTCCTCTCCTTTCCTCTCTTCCTTCCAAATGTATTAAGAGATGAAAAAACTGCCTCTTGTCCCCAATCATGCTACTTTGGGTGCAGCTCCATCATTTACTACCTTATTGTTACTATGAACAGACGGCCAAATCTCCCTGTTCCTCAACCTCATCGTACTGAAAATGGGATAATAATAAAGGCATTACATAGGGTTGTCCTGGGGATGAGCTGAGGTGATGCATGAGCAGCACTTAGCACAGGACTTGACACAAAGAAGTTGGTCAGTGTTAACGAATGAGCATGAGAACCCTTTGGAAAAAAAAAAGAAAAGAATTAACCCTTTGATCTTTTGATTCACTGGAGACAGGGAGTTCAAATAAGCGTTGAGCTGTTATAACAAAAAAGGCTGGTAATCTTGGATGAGCAAAAACCTCAGACTTTCTGTGGAAATACTGTTATGGAAAGTGATTATTTAACAAGTACCAAGCCTCCCAGGTTTGGGGCAGAGCACTGTATCTGGTGCCGAAGATTGAAGGCATAGTCTTTGGCAACAAGGTTCTTATCATGTTAGCAAAATAGCACTAGGATTATTTATTGCTCCCATAAAAGCATCTGGGGGAGGCTCTGTGAAGGAGGCAAGCTTTGAGCCATGCTTCCTTCTAGAGCACTCTGCATTGGGCCCAGTTCCAAAATTCTCATCATCTGATTGCTCCTTACATCCCTGGTGGCTCAGAGGTTAAAGCGTTTGCCTGCAAGGCGGGAGACCTGGGTTCAATCCCTGGGTCGGGAAGATCCCCTGGAGAAGAAAATGGCAACCCACTCCAGTATTCTTGCCTGGAAAATCCTATGGACGGAGGAGTCTGGTAGGTTACAGTCCACGGGGTCTCAAAGAGTTGGACACGACTGAGTGACTTCACTACATCACCCGTAGAGGAGAAAAGGCAAATTCCACTTTGAGGGTGCAATGGGATGCAATGAGGCAGGCTTGGGAGTCAGACACACCTGGGATTAGACCTGGTTTGTCCATTCTGGCCCTATGACCTTGATCAAGTTTTTTTAACTTGCTAGTCAGGCTTCCCATCTGCAAGTGGTGGGCCATGTGCCATGATGTATGTAAAGCCCAGTAGACTGTCTGGCACATGGTATGTCCAGTGATCGGTTTATTTGTATCCCTTCTCCCTCTTCTTGCTTGGCTGCCTTCAAAGAATTAATAAAATGAACATTTGGATTTGGCCACTCACTGTCCTTCCACCTTGTCATTAGGAACTTCCTAGCTAGTTGGCAGTGGGAAAAATCTTGGTAAATTATCATTATCCTCATCATAAATAGCTGTGAGCATCAGATTGCTTTTTAACCCAGTGAGCATGTGCAAAATGCAGGTCCTCGGTGTTCCCCAAAACTAAAACTCCACGTGGGAGGTTTTGAAAGAGAGTAACAAGCGTTGGTCTGTTCACTGATGTGAGTGAGCGGAGCACACACCATTTCCAACGTGTCCAAAGACAAAAGCCTTCCTGTGCAACTGCTGGAAACACTTCATCCTTTCCCAGTACAAGTTCGCCAGACCAAATAAAACTATGTAAGAATGTATTACCCACATCCCATATTAGAGACCCAGAAGTATCCTTTCTGCCAGGGTGTGCAAGTTGTATACTTTTTCTTGGTCCATGGCACATTTCACCAGTGGGCTGGGTGAGGTCAGCAGCTGGAGTCAACAGGATTCAGGATAACCCCTCTGACATCGACCCAGCAGCAGAATGGTCTGAATCTGTGTTAATTATAAGAAGAAATATTTGAATGAAACTTTGAAATGTTCGTAAGGTAAAGTTGTTGTACATGCTAAATTATTTTTCTATTTTGTTTCCTTTAGGAAAACTATCCTATCCCTGAACCAGGCCCAAACGGTAGGTCCATGGAATATTCAACTTGTCTTTTTTTGTTTCCTGTTGTTTACCCTGGAGACACACGTTCGCTGCTCCTTTCTCCCTCTTTTCCTACTGTTTGTTACTTAAAAACCTCCATTAAAAACCAGAGGGATGGATGGGGGAGGGAGATAGGAGGAGGATTCAGGATGGGGGTACACATGGGCACCCATGGCTGATTCATGTCAGTGTATGGCAAAAACCATCACAATATTGTAAAGTAATTATCCTCCAATTAAAGTAATTAATTTAAAGAAAACTATGCTTTTGTTAGGCTTTCAACCTGGTTCTATTGTCTACAGTATGACTAGATAGATTCAATCTGGCTGCTACATGAAATAAAAGAAACAGTGATAGAACCAGAGGACTTACCATATCAAACTGCTGACTTGTCCCAGAGAATTTGACATAAAATTCTTCAGGTTATGGACAAAAGCAGAATTGTCCCTCTTTTGAACTAATGACAGAATTAGGTTACTCTGTCCTCTATATAAACTGCCATTTGGGTGGCCAAATCATGTCCTAACGCTAACCCAAACTTTGGAAAGGCGTGAGTCTATAGATCGTAATCTTGTAAATACAAAAGGGAACGTCCAGGACAGTCTGCAAAGACCAGGCCGTTCTCTCCAGTGGGAGTGGGAGGAGCTGCATAGAGCCCTTCCCTACTACCCTAATCAAACAGGAGCAGAAAGTGGGTGAGCACACTGGGGCAGGGTTCCTGCCACCTTTGCTCCATTCCTTCTGGCCAAATCTTCCCAGCCGAGCTGACCCGCACATTTTCCGGGGTGATGTCTCTACCTGGGGAGGTCATGCCACCCTCCTAGCTGTGGCAGCTTCCAACTGACAGTTTCCCAGTTCCTTTAAGCCCTGGGGTCCCTCGGCAGGAAGTGAGGCAGGTGGCAAGGGGCAAAGTGTCTATAGATCACTCATCCCACACCCAGCCACTCGGGTCTCTTTCTGTCCTTGATGAGTTGGGTGCATGCTTCCCTGCCTCACGCCAGAACTGTAGCTTCTGTGTGAACATCAGACTGAAGGCAGCTTTCCTGGAGCCTCTGAAGTTTTGTTACTCAAAGGTCAATTGGGTTACTGATTTATAGCAATAAGAAGACAGATAATAGCTGTTTCTATTGGTGTTAAGCAAGTAATGTATATTTAAGGCTCAAGTGTATCTACCGAGATATGATATTCAGAGAAGTTAAAGGGCACTTCATTGTGTTCTGAAAAGTTGGTGTGGATTCCAGAGGTGGCTAAAACAAGGAAAGAAAAGAAAAGGGTTGTTCTGGACCCAAAGGATCCTTTTCAGTTTCTCTGCAGCATTCTGCTCTCACTTTCTTATCCCTTGCCACCCTTGAGTTGAAAAGGGAAATGATGGTAAATTTCAGCTAGCGTTCTAGCATCTCAAATGTAATCTCATGTTATAAATTGCTAACTTCAAGAGAGGAAACTCTGAGATAATGTTCATGACTCAAATGACTTTTCCCTACCTCTGATCTCAGGATGTGCCCTGCCACTTCTTACTCTGTTCACCAAGGACGAGGAAGTTCTACAGAGCCATGCCTGGTGGGTCTCCCGTGGTTTGTGACAGGGCAGTGTGTAAGACATCCGAGTGCAGAGCAGAGCTCTGGTCTCTTTGTCTTTCTAGGGCAGAGCTTTTTCTCAGGGAGATACTTTGTAATGTGGTAAACTCAGTCACACTAGGCCAGTAATCCTTTAGGATTTATTTCAGCAAAGGGGCTCTCAGTTCAATCATTTTAAACTTGGAAAACTGACAACAACAATATCACCAAATCTCACTATATTCAAACCTGTGGAGGAGAAATGCCAGTTAACATCTTTGGATGGTTTAAATTAAAGCTGCACTTCTGAACAAAACAAGCATGAAGAACTCAGCCTGATAGCACACAAAGTATTGCCAAGCCTGAATCGTACCAATCTCCTTCTCACGATGGATAAGAGTCAGGCAGGCATGCTCAGTCGCTAAGTTGTATTGGGCTCTTTGCAACCCCATGGGCTGTAGCCCACCAGGCTCCTCTGTCCATGGGATTTCCCAGGCAAGAATACTGGAGTGGGTTGCCATTTCCTTCTCCAGGGGATCTTCCCAGCCCAGAGATCGAACCCACATCTGCGTCTCCTACATTGGCAGGCGAGTTCTTTATCACTGAGGCACCACCTAGGAAGCTCAAGAATCAAGCATAGCATATTAATTGTCTGGAAACAGTTATCTCCTCAAAAAACAGTTTTTTTTTTTTTCCTCTTACGTGGTTGATACACTTCTTCCTACTAATACCTTTTATTTGGTGTATTAGAGTTCTCTAGGGAAGAACTGAGAGACATTATTATTTATATTTATATTAGCTTTATTATATATAGAGAAACAGAGACAGAGGAGCTGCCTAGTCTGAAATCGGTAGGGATAACCAGCAGGCTGAAAATTCAGGTAAGTCTTGAGGAGAATTCCATCTCCTTCAGGAAACCTCAGACTTTTTTAAGGCCTTCAGTTGATTGGAGAAGGTTTATCCACATTATGGAGGATAATCTGCTTTACTCAAAATATACTGGTTTAAATGTTTGTTTTATTAAAGTATTATATAATTTACACATAGCATTATATTAGCTTCAGGTGAACATGATGATTTAATATCTGTATATACTGTGATCACCACAATGTCTAGTTAACATCTGTCGTTGCAAATAGCTATTACGCAGTTTTTTTTTTCCTTGTGATGAGAACTTTTAAGATCTGTTCTCTCAGCAACTTTGAAATATGCAACATGGTATTATAAATATAGTCACTGTTCTGTACATTACCTCCCCAGACTTATTAATATTTATTTTATAAGGAGAAGTTTGTTCCCTTTGACCCTCTTCGTCCATTTCACCCACCTTCCACTCTTTGCCTCTGGCAACCACCAATCCATTTTCTGTATCTGTGAGTTTGGTAGGTTTTTGTTTTGTTTTGGCTTTAGATTCTGCATATAAGTGAAATCATATGGTATTTATCTTTCTCTGACTTATTTCACTTAGCATAATGCCCTCAAGGTCCATTCATGTTGTTGCAAATGGCAAGATTTCCTTTTTTAATGGCCGAATAATATTCCATTGTATATATAACGCCACATTTTCTTTGTCCATTCCTCCATCAATGGGCACTTAGATTGTTTCCATAACTTGACTATTGTAAATAATACTGCAGTGAACATGGATGTGCTTAAATGTTAATCACATTTAAAAAGTAACTTCCCAGCAACATNTAATACTGCAGTGAACATGGATGTGCTTAAATGTTAATCACATTTAAAAAGTAACTTCCCAGCAACATCTAGCGTTTGACCAAACAGCTGGGCACCATAGCCAAGCCAAGCTGATGCATAGAATTAGCCCTCACATGCAGTTATTTTGCTGTTTGGAAGCTTTCTTGCCTTGTAAGACTTAATCAAGCTGCTTTTTAGCTTGTTTTCCTCTGTGATCTAAGTTTTATACCTGACCTTGAAGCCAAACCCTCTCATTTGTCCAGAGGAAAAACACCTCAGAGAGATAGAGAGGTCCTTCCCTTCCTCACTTGTTTTCTCCTTCTCCTTTCTCTTATCAGAGGTGCTTCTGAAGATGCATTCTGTTGGAATTTGTGGCTCAGATGTCCATTACTGGCAGCACGGTCGAATTGGAGATTTTGTTGTGAAAAAGCCAATGGTGCTGGGGCATGAAGCTTCAGGAACAGTTGTAAAAGTGGGATCATTGGTCAGGCACCTACAACCAGGTCAGCAAAGCCCTTTTGCCAATGGATTCATTTATTCATTCAGCACATATATTTCTGTGTGATTTTTCAGGGCCAGGCCTTTGGTAAACATTGGGGACACAGCAGTGAATGAGACAGTCTCAATCTCTACATACTTGGATCTTGCACAGGGGAAGGCAACTAGGACAGACAGTTAATTAATCAAAATTGAGTTGAGGGCAGCAGAGAATATAGAGTGCGATCAGTGTATGCTATTCTCCAGAACCCTGACTCATCAGAGGAAGAGACAATTAATTCAACACCTGAAGACAAGTAAGAAATAAGCCAGGTAAAGGGGAGGGGAAGATGCTGCAGCCACAGGAACCACAGAATATCTCTACATGCTGTGAACCTGGGCCTCCCATGCAGCATTGATTTTATTGGATGGCTTGGAAACCATCAATATTTTTTTGTTTTTTAGTCACTAAGTTGTATCTGACTTTGTGACTCCATGGACTGTAGCCTGCCAGGCTCCTCTGTCCATGGGATTTTCCAGGCAAGAATACTAGAGTGGGTTGTCGTTTCCTTTTTTAGGGGATCTTCCTGATCCAGGGATTGAGTCCAAGTCTACTTGGCAGGTAGATTCTTTATCACTGAGCTACCTGGGAATTTGCTTAATTCAGGAGGAATTCTCAGCTATGATTGCGATGTTCCCCAACGCAGTGAATTAAATCCAAGATGTCTTGGAACAGCCAGCTGTGGCTTTAACCTTCTTTTCCTGGTGAGACCACCTCATAGCCTGGAAACAACAGATTTTCTCTGGGAAAGAGAGCGTTCTCAGGAGGTGTCATCCTGTGTTACTTACTAGGCCCTCTGAGCCTGGCTGCACCAGGAGGGATCCACTAGCTCTGAAGAAGCTAGGTACATGTCTGCATTTTGTCAGCATCTAAATTTTACCTTAACAAGATATCATAAACAAGTATTGACCTGTAGTTATGATATGCAAGCTGCAGTATAATGATATCAAGCTGAGTGGTATGTACTTGTATGTGCAGCCTACTTTGAAATGTATTCGAAAAGAAGGTGGACTGATGGGTGGAAGAGAGAGAGATGGGATGGATATGTGATAAAATCAATGTAGCTAAATGTTAATTGAAGAAATAAGTAGAGAACGTCTGGGTGTTCATCATACAGTTCTTTCAACTTTGCTGTATGTTTTTCAATTCATTTTTCATAGTAAGAAGTTAGAAGAGCCAGTCTAAGGCTGGGTTTCAAAGTGGATGCAGTGAGGCATGGAGTAGAAGTACAGTAGAGCCGGCTGTTCACAAGCCTTAGTGTTTCTCTGATGTGGAGTCTGAAGCCTCTATGGGTCATTTGCCTTAGCGGTTCTACTAACCAGGAATCAGTTATTGTCTAGGAGACTGGACACAAGATGTGCCATCATTATGGCTCCTGTCAACATATTATCAAAACAGGAAAGAAAAAACTCTGCAAATTCCACACACTAGCTACCTCTTTTGCAGCAGTTTGAGATGGGAACAAAACCTGGCTTGTTGGGACTACTTATGTTTCCTAAGCTGGGAGGTAGCTATGGAACTGGAGGACTTAGCCCATGAGTTGAAAAAAGGGCAGGCAGGCCAAACCAACCTGTGGAGAAGTGGACTGTTCATTTTCTTCCGTAGTGTGTGTGCTGCCTTTGGTATTTGCTTTGGAGACACTAACAAGCTGGGCTTTCCTGGACTACCCTGGGTCCCCAGTGGGGAGGGAGGCTCATTCGGCCAGATCCCCCTGCTGGCATCTACCTATGAGCACGTGACTCTTTAACAGCATCTCTGCCCCTCTGTTTGTTTGTTTGTATGTTTGTTTCCTCCAGGTGATCGTGTTGCCATCGAGCCTGGTGCTCCTCGAGAAACTGATGAGTTCTGCAAGATTGGCCGATACAATCTGTCACCTACCATCTTCTTCTGTGCCACGCCCCCTGATGATGGGAACCTCTGCCGTTTCTACAAGCACAATGCTAACTTCTGCTACAAGTCAGTGCCCAGGGCCCAGCCACGGCACCTGGGACCTCTTCCCTGCTGTTTCTTGGTGTTCTTTCTTCTAGTTTCCCATGGTGGTTTGTTCCTTTTATGCTCATAATTCCAGACATTAAGCATTCTCTTGGCAGGCCTGCCTTTCTTGGATGCATTGAAGACAGGTCACCTAACTAGGGCTAGGACTGACCCTCAATGCTTAGATTTAGTCGTTTAGTCTAACTTTCCCTCAAGTAGAGCAATAATAGAAAATCATCGCTGAAATCGGTCACTCCTCTCCAGCCATCTTGGAGGTGACTTATTGGGATTGTCCTCTGTTATTGGTTTCCACTGCAGCTATAACAGAGATATCTTGTAACAGTAGGAACCTTAGCAACAACCAGGGTTTACTGTGGCGTAGAGCCACAGGGCATGAGCTTTGGGACCCTGGATCCACTCACTCCTAGTGAGTGACTTTGTGGAAATGAACCTTCTTCACTTCAGTCTCTTTAACCACCTGGAGATTAAATGCAACCATGCGTGTAAAGACACAGTGATTGTTATTACTTGCCTGGCCTTGTGCTATGGCGTTCTCTGCATGGCTTATTTGACTTCCATAAGAGCGATCGTGAGGTGGACCCCAGGTTTATGTGAGAATTAGCAGAGGCAGGAGAAGGCTGATTAGCTTGGCCCCAGAACAGAGCCAGAAGTCCAGACAGGGTGGCTGTGATGCTCAGGCTCTTGCCCCGTTGTCACTGTCCCAGCTCAGCTTTCAAAGTGATTGGGGAACTTATGTCTGGCAGAAACAGAGTGCTGTACCTTCTTCATGGGCCTGGCCATGGGGCTCTGGGATGCTGGTGTGCCACTTTCCTTCTCAACCGGCCAGGCATGTTCTCTGCACCCCAGCCTGGCCCCAGCGGTGGCTCTTTTGGCCAAGATGGGGCTTGTCCAGTGGAGGCCAGGCACTCGTCACAGGGGCATTCTGACAGATCTGAGTTTTCTAGTGCCTACTGGAAGCCTTGAGAGGAGTCACAGGCCATGGACCTCATGAGTTTAAGTTGGCACTCGAGGAGGGAACAAGTTACAAGGGCAGAGTCTGCCTTTGAGCAAGTGGTTCCTAAACCAGCCCACCTTTCCTGGGCCCTTTCCAAGTCAAGGTGCCCAGCAAGATTTTCATGGAAGGCAGAAGAGCATAGTGATAAAGCTTGAGACTAACTACTGATCTGTCCTATTTGCCAACTGTGTGACCTGGAACAACTTAAACTTTGTAATCTCAATCTTCTAGATGGTGAAATGGAAATAATAGCATTGATATGATGAAATGCATAGAATTAATACATTTTAGTACATTAATTCAATGGGAAAAGTGTATCAGGTACCCAACACGAGGCCTGGCACATAGTAGGAGCTCAGTAAACAGTGCCGTGACTGCGTCAAAGCTGCAGCCTTATGTCTGGGGGATGGTACCAGGATAGGCCTGAAAAGGAGCCTTGCACTGGGAATGGGGAGTGGGCATTGTAGGGAGAGGTGGGGAAGGAAGTGTCCTGGTTGGCAATGGCAATGGGAGGGCTGTGGAGGGCCTTGAAGGGACACACTACCCGCACATCTCTTCCTCTCCAAGGGTACTTTGTGTCTGTGTCCCCAGCCTAGCCCTGGGTCCACACCCTCTTCTCTTGTTTCTCTTTGTGAGGATTTGCACACCACCACAGCTTCTTTATTTTCCTACCCACCTTATTTTCTATCTTCCTGCTTCCCCCTTGGCTTCTTGATCATTCTTTAACCTTTGCCTATTCCCTGAATCCCACTGTGAAAACCTCCAAGTTGCCTTGTCATTTTCTGGTGTTTCAGTTCAGTTCATTCACTCAGTCATGTCCAGCTCTTTGAGACCCCAGGGACTGCAGCACGCCAGGCTTCCCTGTCCATCATCAACTCCCAGAGCTTGCTCAAACTCATGTCCATTGAGTGAGCGATGCCATCCAACTATCTCATCCTCTGTCGTCCCCTTCTCCTCCTGCCTTCAATCTTTCCCAGAATCAAGATCTTTTCAAATGAGTCAGCTCTTCGCATCAGGTGGCCAAAGTATTGGAGTTTCAGCTTCAGCATCAGTCCCTCCAAGGAATATTTAGGACTGATTTTCTTTAGGATGGACTGGTTGGATCTCCTTGCAGTCCAATGGACTCTCAAGAGTCTTCTCCAATACCATAGGTCAAAAGCTTCAGTTCTTCAACACTCAGCTTTCTTTGTGGTCCAACTCTCACATCCATACATGACTACTGGAAAAATCATAGCTTTGACTAGTTGGACCTTTGTTGGCAAAGTAATGTCTCTGCTTTTTAATATGCTGTCTAGATTGGTCATAACTTTTCTTTCCAAGGAGTAAGCGTCTTTTAATTTCATGGCTGCAGTCACCATCTGCAGTGATTTTGGAGCCCCCAAAAATAAAGTCTTCCACTGTTTCCCCATCCATTTCCCATGAAGTGATAGGACCAGATGCTATGATCTTAGTTTTCTGAATGCTGAGCTTTAAGCCAACTTTTTCACTCTCCTCTAGTGTTTAGAAAATCATGTTTCCAGTGTTTAGAAAATCATGAACAGTTAGAGTTGGGAAGAAACTCATCCCCTTTCCCTCAGCTTTCACTGAATAAGGTTGGGGAAAGAGGACCAGCTGCTCTTCCCAGGTCTGTGGCAAAAGGGCTGCTCCCAGGACTCTGGCTATGACTATGTGTGATAAGGCAACATCTGCCTTGTCAGTGGAATAATCTCCCACAGGGTAATCCTTTCTCATCACCATCTCCAATCCCATTTCTCTGTGTGTTTTTTTTTTTTTAATTGGCTGCTTTGAGTCTTTGTTACTGTGCATGGGCTTTGTCTAGTTGTGGAAAGTGGGAGCTACTCTCCAGTTTCCAGGTGTGGGCTTCTAGTTGCAGTGGCTTTTCTTGTTGTGGAGCACAGTAGTTGTGGCCTGGTGGGCTCAGTATTTGCGGATCATAGGCCCTAGAGCTCAGGCTCACTAGTTGTAGTTCACAGGCTTAGCCGCTCTGAGGGATGTGGGATCTTCCTGGACCACGAATCGAACCAGTGTCCCTTGCATTGCAAGGCAGATTCTTAACCACTGGACCACCAGGGAAGCCCCTCCCCTTGGTATTCTTACATCATAGGGAAGTCAGAGTGAGGTTGAGAAGAGCACACAGTTCCTGACCACAGGCCACCCTCATTTTAGTCCCAGTACCAGCTTTGAGCGAGGCCCAAATGTGATGAGGCAGGATTGTTGGAGAGAGTTGTGTGTGTGACTTGGGGTCATTGAGAGAGTTTGCAAGTCAATATTTCTCTTCAGGGTTTTTTCCTTAATATTGAATTGATGGGATAGATTCAGCAGGTAGAGGGATGATGACAACAATCAGAGCAGAAGAGTGGATTGGGGTGGGGGAAATGGTGTAAGAGAAGCAGAGGGGAGGGGAGAAAGAAGGGGTTGTGGGCACCAGTCAGGCCGAATGTAGACCTTGTTATTTATCTTGTGGAGGGTTGTGAACAGAAGGATCATGGAAATGAGCCCATGCTTTTGGCTTCCACTTATTTCTTTTTGTAATTTGAGGGATTTCGTGTTCTTGCATGTGGAGGTTTTGGGAGCATTGAATAAGCACTGGTCAGTGAGGAACTAGCAAAAGTTAACTACAAAACTGCTTGTACCAAAAGGCAGCTGATGGGGGACAGGCAGAGGATATGAAATCAGGAGATCTGGATTCAAGTTCTTACTTTCTTGCTCACTAGGCTTGTAATTTGGGGCAGGTCTTTTAATGTCTCCTGGCTTCAGTTCTGCTCAGTTCAGTTCAGTCACTCAGTAGTGACCAACTCTTTGTGACCCCATGGACTGCAGCACGCCAGATCTCCCTGTCCATCACTAACTCCCAGAGTTTACTCAAACTCATGTCCATTGAGTCGGTGATGCCATCCTACCATCTCATCTGCTGTCATCCCCTTCTCCTCCTGCCTTCAATCTTTTCCAGTGAATCAGTTCTTCAAATCAGGTGGCCAAAGTATTGGAGTTTCAGCTTCAACATCAGTCCTTCCAATGAATATTTAGGGCTGATTTCCTTTAGGATAGACTGGTTGGATCTCCTTGCAGTCCAAGGGACTCTCAGTCTTCTCCAACACCACAGGTCAAAAGCATCAGTTCTTTGGCACTCAGCTTTCTTTATGGTCCAACTCTCACATCCATACATGACTACTGGAAAACCATAGCTTTGACTAGACGAACCTTTGTTGGCAATGTAATGTCTCTGCTTTTTAATATGCTGTCTAGGTTGGTCATAACTTTTCTTCCAAGGAGCAAGCGTCTTTTAATTTCATGGCTTCAGTTAGTTCTGCTTCTGTAGAATAAAACACAAAGCCTGCCCTGGAATTCCCTGGCAGTCCAGTGGTTAGGCTTTCACTGCTGAGGGGCTGGGTTTAATCCCTGTTCACAGCCAATGGCTCAGTAGGTAAAGAATCCACTTGCAATGGAGGAGACACAGGAGACTCGGATTCAGTCCCTGGGTCTGGAAGATCCCCTAGAGGAGGAAATGGCAACCCCTCCAGTATTCTTGCCTGAAAAATCTTATGGACAGAGGAGCCTGGTGGGCTACAGTCCATGGGGTCACAAAGAGTCAGACACGGCTGAGCAACTAAGTATGCATGGGGAACCAAGATCCTGCAAGCAGCCAAAAAAAGAAAAAATTAACAAAGCCTGCCCTTCCTGCTTGACAAGGTCATGCTGAGGATTAAATGAGATAATGGAGGAGAAAGCACTCTAATCTGTAAAGCATTATGCAAATATTTGCTGTCTTCATCAGTGGTAAATGAAAAGGGTCAAGATGCCAGTAGACAGGGAAGTGAAAGCCAAGAACCCAGTGGCGAAGGTGACACAGCATTTAATCTGCTATGTGGAGACAGGCCCTTTCCCATCTTAACCAGTCCAGAGACAGCCAGGCAGCTGCTGCTAGCACATGTGGTTCTTTTGGAGCATGTAATATGGGGGAAAATGTACAGAGTGATGTCAGCTTCTAATCACTGTTTTGCAAAGCTACTGATAGTCTGGGTTATTTGCTAAAATGAAACCAGAAAGGCTATAAGTCTGAGAAGCAGATGAAATGCTGGGATGTGGTTAAGTTAAAGCCTTGTGAAATGAACTCGTTTATTAAAGACAGCCACACCGCACCTTATCCTGGATGGCATTTTCAGGGGGAGGCAGTATGATACGGACTCTGGAATCAGACGTACCTGGTTCCCAATTTAAACCCTTTAAGATGCTCAGTACTCCCTGATTTTGAACTTTTGGAGCAAGTCATTCACTCCTCCACGGCTTGCTTTACAGTGGGAATGATAATGTCTACACAGAACTGTTCTGAAGATTTACAAGAGTGAATATATGTAAATTGCTTAGCACTTTAGCTCAGCATATAAATAAAAGCTCAGTAAATATTAGCTATTGTTATAATTGTTAACCTAGAGGGACTGAGTATGTTGAATGACTCCTCAGGCTTCCTGACAATGTCACCTTTGAGGAAGGGGCCCTGATTGAGCCACTGTCTGTGGGGATCCATGCCTGCCGGCGAGCTGGAGTCACCCTGGGGAACAAGGTCCTTGTGTGTGGAGCTGGTAAGAAACATATCACTGTGGTTATGAGTTCATTAAAGGGGAATATGAGACCCTTCTGTGCCATCTCATCCCCACTCCAAGGGCTGAAATAGATTCTCGAATCTCTCTGGTTAGGGAGGATTACAGTGTGCCATTCCTTCAATGATAAGCACTATGCTAAATAAATATTTGCAGGCAAGGTAGCTAACTAATGTTATTTCCTAGGCAACATAACTCATTTGTTCACTTTAAAGAGTGCAATTTGGGATTATTTTTCAACCCTTGACAGGAAACTAGGGAAATATTTTGGGGATTAAAGGGAAGGGTATCTTTTGGAGCTTTCAGATCATCCCAGAGAACTGGTATCCTGGTCTTTCAAGAATGAGATGGCTACTACTTAGGACCAGCAGGAGTGAGTCCCAGCCCATGGGGAGCCAGCACTCTGCCCACATAGGCTTACAGCTAGCTCCTTCTTCCTCCTCTGCTGAACAAACCTGGCAACCTCAGATTGAATCATCTAGGCTTCTAACTGCTTCAGGTGACCCAGACAACATGCTTCACTCCTTGTGGGTGTGATCTGGTGTAGACTTTTTTTTTATGAGGTTTAACTGATGTATAATATTTTATTAGTCTCAGGTATGTAATATAATGATTTTAATATGTGTGTATATTACAAAATGATCACAATAAGTCTAGTCAACATCTATCACCACATATAGTTATAAAAATTTTTTCTCATGATGAGAACTTTAAAATCTGTTCTTTTAACAGCTTTCGTATATGCAGTACAGTATTATTATGTATAGTCACCATGCTGTACATTCAATAACCAGGACTTATTTATTTTATAACTGAAAGTTTGTACCTTTTGACCTTCTTCATCCATTTCTTCACTGCTACCACTACCTCTGGCAATCCAGTCTAGTCTCCATAACTATGAGCTCAGGGTTTTTATGGCTGAATAATACCCCATTTTGTGTGTGTGTGTGTGTGTGTGTGTGTGTGTGTGTATACCACATTTTCTCTGTCTGTTCATCCACTGATGAACACTTAGATGGTTTCCATGTCTTGGCTATTATAAATAATACTGCAGTGATTATGGGAGTGGAGTTATATTTTGAGTTAGTGCTTTTGTTTTCTTTGGATAAAATTCCACTTCTGAGCAGAAGTAGAATTGTCAGATCACATGGAAGTTCTGTTTTTAATTTAATCTCCATACTGTTTTCCATAGTGTTTGGACTGGTTTACATTCCCAGCCAACAAATGCATAAGGTTTTCCTTTTCTCCATATTCTCCCTGACACCTGTTACTTGTGTTTTTGATAAAAGCCATGCTGACAGATGTGGAGTGATATCTCTTTGTAATATTGATTTGAATTTCTCTGATTATTGATGTTGAGCATCTTTTCATGTTTATGTTGCCTATCTGTATATATTCTTTGGAAACATGTCTAGTCATATTCCCTGCCCATTTTTAAATTGGATTGTTTTTCTGCTGTTAAGTTGGGTAAGTTCTTTATAGTTTTGGAGATTAATACCTGTATCAAATATATGATTTGCAAATATTTTTCTCCTACTCAACAAGTTGCTTTTTTCATTTTGTTGATGTTTCCTTTGTTATGCAGAAGTTTTTTAGTTTGATATGGTCCCAGTTGTTTATTTTATTTTATTTTTTTGCCACACCATGCAGCTTGCGGTATCTTAGTTCCCTGATCAAAGACTGAACCTGGGCCCTTGGCAGTGAAAACATGGAGTCCTAACCATTGGACTGCCGGGGAATTCCCCACTTGTTTATTTTTGCTTTTATTGCCATTGTTTTTGCAGTCAAATCCAAAAACTCATCAAGACTGATGTCAAGATGCTTACTACCTATGTTTTCTTCTAGGAGTTTTAGGGTTTCAGGTCTTATGTTCAAGTCATTAATCCATTTTGAGTTAGTCCTTATACATTTTGTAATTGATTTTCTTGGGCAGGGCCAAATAAGTGACTGCAGGGCTTCCTATGAGGGGTGGTGGGTGTAGAACAGATGTGCCTCAATGAGCCAAGCAGACTGTAGGATCCAGGTGACAGGTTTTTTCTTTTTAATCTGCATAAGTAATACATTTTCGCCTTAGAAAAAGAAATTAAATTATCCATACCATGCCTGCACACACGTGAACAAACACACACAAAAATTCACTGATAGCGCCATCAGCCTGAGAGGACCATTGGTAAGAATTTAGTGTAGAATCTTTCAGTTTTGTTTTTGCTTGTTTTATTCATGAGATCATTCTAAATGATCATGCTTCATTTTACCTACAAAAATATTAATATATTGTAAAAATTTTTCTATGTCAATAGATAAGAGTTAGATGGCATATATTTTTTTTTTTCTTTTTCTTTTTTTTGCCACACCACATGGCTTGTGGGATCTTAGGTCATTGACCAGTAATCAAACCCATGCCATTGGCAGAGAAAGCACAGAGTCCTAACAGTTGGACCTCCAGGGAATTCCTCTTTTAATAGCTATATAGTATCCTGCTGTAGTTTACTTAACCTGTTTGTTGCTTATTTCCCAGTGTTTTGCTTTCTGGGCGAACTCACTCACTCACTTTTGGAGTGTCCAAAAAGCAGAGCCTCAAAGGTATTCTATGGCACCCCACTCCAGTACTCTTGCCTGGAAAATCCCATGGACGCAGGAGCCTGGTAGGCTGCAGTCCATGGGCTTGTAAAGAGTCGGGCATGACTAAGCGACTTCACTTTTGCATTTCACTTTCATGCACTGGAAAAGGAAATGGCAACCCACTCCAGTATTCTTGCCTGGAGAATCCCAGAGATAGAGGAGCCTAGTGGGCTGCCGTCTCTGGGGTCACACAGAGTCGGACACGACTGAAGCGACTTAGCAGCAGCAGTAGCAGCAGCAAAGGTATTCTGCATAACTTTATTTGTGATCTGGTTTTTGTGTTAAAACCATCTAGCACACCGAAACAGAGAAGCCAACCTAGGACACCCTGATAGGGGGTCCTCAGTAGGCACCTTAAAGGATACGTCTCACCTTGGGGAGACATGAGGGGTTCTGAAAAGGTGGGTGGGGGGCAAAGAGAACACGAGCCCAGCACTGGGAGCAGATTCCAGGAAGAAACAATCACTCATGTGTTCATTTACTCATGCATTCAAAACAGTTGTTAAGGTCTCACTGTACATCAGGGACTGGGGCAGAAATGCTAGAGGCCCACAGAAGGTACAGTTCCTGT
This sequence comes from Redunca redunca, assembly GCA_006410935.1. Classification (NCBI taxonomy): domain Eukaryota; kingdom Metazoa; phylum Chordata; class Mammalia; order Artiodactyla; family Bovidae; genus Redunca; species Redunca redunca. The sequence goes on from SJYQ01001193.1 coordinate 2,263,081, forward strand.
CCCTGGCCTGGACAAGGGGGAGAGCTGGTGTTTGATATTTCAAAATTGTCTCCTATTTACTCTTTTATTCAGGGCCAATTGGACTGGTCAGTTTGCTTGCAGCCAAGGCAATGGGCGCAGCTCAAGTGGTGGTGACTGGTAAGTTTTTCTTAAGAAAACCACTGATAAGGTTTTCTTCTTTCTAAATCTTCTTAAGGCGGGAGCAGCTGGGCCTACAGTTTTGAGTCAGGGGCATGAAACCTGTTTCCTTCCTAGAGTACTGGGTTTTTAGAGAGGCTCCTGCTCTTTTCTTCTGGGTTCCAGGAGATGACCAAGTCAGGGCTCAGGAGGAGACTCTTTTGAAGCTTCTCAGAGAGGGTGGCTACTGCAGAGAAAAGAACCTGGCTCTTTATATGTGAACCTCAGATACTTATACTTCCCATTTGATCCTAAGAAGAGACTCAGCCCTTGTTTGACCAAACTCAGAGGGGGTGTGTGTGTGTCTGTGAGTTTGTATGTGATGTGAAGTTAGTTGGGTGTGTGATATGTTTATAAGAGGATGTTTATGTGTGGGATATGTGATATGACCGAGAGACATGAGTGTGTCTGTGTGAGGAGAGGTTATCTGACAGCATATGTGAGTATGTGAGTGTGGAGTGGTGTGGTATAAACTGAAGCTGTGTGTATGTATGTGGAGAAGGCATCTGTGAGAGATTGTGTATGTATGTGTGTAATGTATCTGAGAGTGTGGGTGAACGTGTATAGAGTTGTGTGCTGTATGGGGTGTTGTGGATATTTGAAGGGAATGGGGTGCAGAAGGGTGTCACTGCGTGTTTTGTGTGAGGAGGTGAGAGAGTGTATGTGTGTAGCTGTGGGAAACTATGTATGGGGGTATATGTGGATATAGAAGGGTGTGCATGTTTGAGAAGTTATCGAGAGATTGTGTGTGAGGGTGTGTGTGTTCAGAGAATGTGTGTGTTGGGCTCAACCACACCACTACACAGAGCTTCCTTGCCATCAGAATCTGCATCTTCATTTTTGCTCCCTAATCCACCGTCCAGTTTCTCAGTTTGAAAGAAACTTTTGTTCAACTGTAGACCTGTCAGCCTCTCGGTTGTCTAAAGCCAAGGAAGTCGGGGCTGATTTCATCCTCCAGATCTCCAATGAGAGCCCTCAGGAAATAGCCAAGAAAGTGGAAGGCCTGCTGGGCAGCAAGCCAGAAGTCACAATTGAGTGCACAGGAGTGGAGACCTCCATCCAGGCTGGCATCTATGTGAGTAGAGATAAAGTGAAAGTGTTAAGTCAGTCATGTCTGACTCTTTGCAACCCAGTAGACTGCAGCCCACCAGACTCCTCTGTTCATGGGATTTCCCAGGCAAGAATACTGGAGTGGGTTGCCAGTCCCTTCTCCAGGGACTCTTCCTGACCCAGGAATCGAATCCAGGTCTGCCACATTGCAGACAGCTTCTTTACCATTTGAGCCATCAGGCCCAGTAGAAATAAGGGTAGCTGAAGCTGGTGGGCAGCTTCGAGTAAGCAGCCCAGGGTGCTGAACCAGTAGAAGGCACCCCCTCCTGCTTCCCCTACAAAACAAAATTAGGTAATCCCTTGTTATCTGCTTTCTTATCTCTCTTATGAAGGTAATGACACTTCCCTAACATCCTTGTTAGGGTCATTGGGTCATTGTGATGTTCAAACTAGGCCACAGATACACATGGGCCTTCAAAGATGTTAAGTGACTCATACCTTTAGGATAGGATTTTACCAAGTAGTGCTCTTGGTAAAAAAAAGGAAAAAGAAGAAAAGAAAATCAATAGGAGGAACAGGGAACCATGCTTTAGGTGAGTGTGGGAAATCCCTATCTTGTTTTATGGAGGAAAACTGCAGTCTTTGAGTCATTGATACAAGGTGACGGGCACTAATTCAGTTAGTCACAAAGGTGAGGGGAGTTTTTAGGGTCACAGTTGTCTTCTGCTGTCCTTTCCCAGAACTAGGAACAAATAAGCTGCCAATACCTGACCCATCTCTTAGCAACCCACCAGTAATTTATGGACATTAGAAGGGGAGGGGCAGGGAGGAGTAGCACTGCCAAAGTATGAGGAAAAGAAAGACTAAGAGCTCAGCTCTGCTATCCACCATGGGCCATGTTCTTGGCTGTGTGCTTTATAGACATGGTCCTAATCTGCATAACAGCCCTGACAGTGAGTTTTCATTTTGCACATTTTATGATGAGATAGGCCCAGGGACTTGCCTGGAGCACACTACTCCAATGCCTGGGCTTTCCTTGCTCTATCCGGCTGCTCCAGAGGGGAAGAGATTGAGGGGCCAGGAGCCAGTTCTGGGGTGGAAGGGGCTGGGCTGGGGAGAATGGTGGCAACTGCCACCCCTGGGCACCCCTGCCCTGTCCCCCAGCCTGCTTTCTCACAATAGCACATGCCTCTGCCCTTCCTTCTGAGTCACACTGAGTGACACACAAGGGCACTTACCACCATGCAAGACATTTGGGAAAAGCTGATCCCCAAGCTGTGTGGCACGGCCCTCGAGCCTGGCACCCAAGCAGAGCTGCCTTCCCCTCTTCCTACCAAGATGCCTTGACCCCGGGGTGTCAGGGAAGCAACGGGAGAGGGAGGAGCAGGTGCCACTTTTGCCCTGACCTGTTCCAGCCAGAATCATCCAGCTCTCCGCTCCACTGTTGGAGATGGTCAGCGTCACCATCTGACGGAAGGAGCTAAGAGAAACCAAAATCCAGCGGGCATTGAGCCTGTGTGTTACCGGTGGAGCCATGTCGACCCATGGCATATCTTGGGTTCCTGCCATATGCCTGGTTTTGTGCCAGACACCTTGAGAGCTTGACCAGTAAGGTGTGTGTGTGCTGTTTTTGAGTTGTTGACAGGTCAATGACCCCCGACTCAACAGAGAGGCAGTAAAAGATATGGCTTCATAGGGCAAGGCCCTCCTTTGAGAGTCAGTTTTCTGTCGTGTTGTGTCTGGATGATATTCATAAGGAGACCTAGCAAATGCTTGTGGTAGAATTGCTGTCATCTCCTTGTTATGAAAGTCACACCCACTAAGCAATGGCCTGAGCATTCCTTTGCCTGTGGTCAGTAAGCTCCTGGCCTCCTGGCAGCTTGTGATGACCAGTTCAGTGGAGTGGTGCTTCTCTCCCTTCTTACCAAGTAGAGAGGAAATGCTGAGTGGACAGCAGGTTTCCTGGGAAGTTTCTCAGTGTATTCCGTGGCTCACTCACAAATCTGAACCCCTCCCCTCCAGTGAGGACAGCAACGTTTTCCCGTTGTGAGATGCCCTTTCCTTAGCTGACAGTGTTTGTATGTCACAGGTGGTCTGTAAGTGACTGCTCCTCAATTAAACCCGCAAATGAGCTAAGCGTTGAGCCCATTCTAGTGCCGGCCTCTGTGACTGTTACCCCATCAGCCCTGCTATGGGAAGGCATCATCCTATTCTTACACATGAGGCAACATGGCTGAAGGCACCGTCTCGGGGCCCAAAGCTCAAAAGCACAAATGCCAGGAGTCACCCCTATACTACAGGCTTCTCTCCAGGATGTATCCTTCCCCTCAGAGACAAGCTGTGATGTGTGCTGTCTTAAATCTCTGTGGTTAGCACTTAGAATGGCCCCCAGTAAGTGCTTTCTACTGTTAGCTATAGTAAAAACTTAGCATGAGCAAATTGTCTGTTTTTCTGTCTCTCACTACACGGAGCACAGTGATCCCCCCGGCCCCGGCCCCAAATCTCTGGAGCAGGCTCAGCACTCATGTAAAGTTATGTGGAAGTTGTCAGTGGAAATTTTGCTCTCCTGCCCACACCGAAGAGGATATTGATGACTCCATTATGACTTATACCATTGAGGTGAATGTTCCTGGAACAAAGATTTATAATTGCCAGCCTTCACATATAAGGCACAATTTTTTTATTTTTTTAAAGCATTTAAACTAATTATTTATTGGCCACACAGCTTTGGGGGTTTTTTAGTTCCCCCACCAGGGATTGAACCTGGGCCCCCTGCAGTAGTAGCTAGGACCACCAGGGAAGCCCCAAAGGCAGTTGTTGAACCACAGAATTCCTATAGCCCTCTCCATTGGTATAGTGCTTGGTAGTTGGTGGTCCCTTAGAAATCTGACCCTCTGTCTTGTGGGTGAGCACTCTGGAGGAGGGAGTGGCTGACACTGACATCTGGTGCTAAGTAAAGCTTTGAAAGATGCTCAGAGGCTGCTGAAGGGTCAGCCTTGGTTGCAGGGGAGATCTTCATTGCTCTCTGGAGAACTTTTGCTGTTTCCTGGGGTGCTGTGGGCAGCAGGAGATGTCCCCACTGGGCCTCCACTGGTAGAGTGCATTCAGGACCTTGAAAGGAGACCGTGTTCACTCTGCTGCTCTGCTGAGTTTGGTTAACATGCTAAAGAGTTCAGCTGTCTACAAAGAATCAGACTCTCTGAAGTTTCTGGATATTTACCTATTTTTATGGCAACAGTGGGCTTTCCACATGGTGCTAGTGGTAAAGAACCCACCCGCCAGTGCAGAAGACATAAGAGACACAGGTGTGATTCCTGAACTGGAAAGATCCCCTGGAGGAGGGCATGGCAGCCCACCCCAGTACCCTTGCCTAGAGAATCCCGTGGGCTGAGGTGCCTGACAGGCTATATAGTCCATGGGGTTGCAAAGAGTCAGACATGACTAAAACGACTTAGCATGCAAGCATCCTCATGGCAACAGGGCTACTGTGAGTAGAGTGAATTTTCGCATTTTCTTAGTTTTCTGTCCTTACCTCTTCTCCAGGCCACTCATTCTGGTGGGACCCTGGTGCTGGTGGGGCTGGGCTCTGAGATGACCAGCGTGCCCCTCGTGCACGCAGCCACCAGGGAGGTGGACATCAAGGGCGTGTTTCGATACTGCAATACGTGAGTATGTTGTGGGTGAACCAGGGTGGCGAGCGGACAGCAAGTCCAAGGGAGGCCCTCCACGGCCTCTGGGACCAAGAGGCTCTGCCTATTTATTCATGAGAGGCACTCCCTGGGCTCGAGAGCCATGTGATATGATAAGGCCCCAAAGAGAGAGCATTCACTCATGGTTAAAGACGGGAGGGCAGAGCTGACAGGTCTGTAGGGAGAGAGGGAGGGAGGGAGATTATGAGGCATGCTCTTGAATGTCTGCCCCTCATTTGCCCAGGCGCTCTCTTTTCCGGTTCTAAGTGGCCAGATCTCCATCTTCCCTCTTTAAAGAGAAGAAGGAGAGAAACGAGGGCAACCACAAGAACTCGTTCCTTGGTTCTCACTCCCAGTCCCCAGGTCCCACCCTGGGAAGTGACGGGGTCTTAATAAATGCCAACGTATGTTTTGTGGCTCGATCCTCTCCCTGCTGGGGAACTCTGTCCAGGACCATCTTCCCCACCAGTGGCCCTTTCTCCCATTTTAGAATTTGTACCCGTCCCCTCAACAGAGTGCTGTCTTTTCCACTAAACTCTGCCAAATGAGCTGTTACACAGTGTGATGAGATCATCCTGGGCTGCCGCCCTGAGGCTATCTGCCTTTTCACTGTGGCTTACATATGCCTTAGGCCTTCATGCCAGAAAAATTCTAGGCTTCATGGCAGACACTGCATTTAGGAACAGACTCTGGACTCCTGAATTACAAATCATAAGATCATTTCCACCCATTGTTGGCCTGTAGAACCAACCTTGCAGAACCACAAAGCTACAAATAAATGTAAAAAAAAACCCAACCCAAAAAACTAATAAGTATGGCCAAGCTGATCTTGTGCTTGGTAGTTTTGGGGCCCTCCCTCTTTCCTCCTGAAGGTTGAGTGTAATGCTTGTGATCTTTTCCAGATGGCCAATGGCGATTTCAATGCTTGCGTCCAAGTCTGTGAATGTAAAGCCCTTGGTCACCCATCGGTTTCCTCTGGAGAAGGCTCTGGAGGCCTTCGAAACATCCAAAAAGGGTTTGGGGTTGAAAGTCATGATCAAGTGTGACCCCAACGACCAGAATCCATGATGTGAATTGAGCTCTGTCATTGTCCCCGCTCTCAGCATGTTGGGGTTCAGTGATTGACTGGGAGTGGTGGAAGTTTCTTCTGAGTAGTTAGAATAATTAAAATAATTCATTGTAAACAGAGAGCCTTACGCTGGGGAGTTGTGCCTTAAAAACACAAGTAAGGAGAATTTGGGGGAACTTGTAGTGAGGATGACCTGTTTATGCTGATCAAAGTTCAAGTAGAGCAGAGCTTGGCAGGCAGGTGCAGGGAACTCCCTTTCTTCCTGGAGTGCCTGGAAGTTGAATAAGGAAAGAAATCTGCCCATTGAATTCCTGCTTCTAGTGTGACTGTGGCTAGATGGGAGACGGTAGCTCAGGTAAGAAGAGACCATTTACAACTTTATCAAGACTTAAGTGGCCCAGAAGCTGATTTTCACAAAAATCTGCAGCTCCGGGTTGAGGGTGAAAATTTGTAAACAGTTTTACGTCAGAGCACAGTGCCTCTCCCTCGACACAAGGGCTGTTTGGTTTTATGACAAAAGGAGAATAAGGGACTCACTTTCCTGGATCTAGGATATATAAAAATCAAACAAATAAAATCGCAATCTCATGTGAAATCAAACCAGCTTGTATTCCTTAAATGTAGAAACAGACAAGGAACTTTGCAGCACTGCTCTTCAGATCCTGAGAATTCTGTGTGACTTATTTTGCAAGGTGAAGAATCATCTTCCCAACATGCCCCACCCGCACGCTTTTGCACATTTGGAGGCAGCCACTGCAGGCTCCTTGGTTACTAGGCAACCAGGAGGTGCTTACCTAAGGGTCCTCATGGGAGACCTTAAATCGCGTTCAGACTAGCCCAAGAGAGTTTGGGCAGTACACCTGTCTTACCCCACAGGGTTAGCATGCCCTTCTAGGTTCAAAGTTCACTAATGATTATTAGACAATGTGTTTAGTTCCAGTCTTTATGAGCAGGAAACTTTTTCCGTCCTCAAAGCCAATTAAGGGTCTTGGTACCTTTCTGTCTGTTTGAATGATAGCTCCAACCTTTTCTATTTTAATTATGGGATTTTCCTGGGTAAGATTGGGGTCTAAATCACACCATGCCATTTGTGACTTTGAGGTTACTGGTCACAAATGAAGATACAGTAGCTGGGACATGATTTGGGCTGCAGTCCTGCCCCTCAGTTCAGCTAGGATTGGCGGGTGAGTCTGAAGAGGTTCTGGTTTTCTTGTGACCAGGGAAGGCTGTAACCAGTGCCTGGAGTTCCTCAAACTGATTTGGGTAATAAGTTCTGCTTGTAGTATGTGACTGCTGCCCCAATTTGTGGCCCTGTTTGGGGAGAAATTGACTTTGGCTACCCATTTCACAAAAGGAAACATCTGGGGTTTTTGAAAGTGACTCATTTTCTGCATCAAGTACAGTTTTCTTTGTTGACAACTTAATGATCTCTAATCCTCACAGCAAGCCAAATATAACTATTTTACAACTAAGGAAATAGAGAAATCAAGTAATTTGCTTGAGATCTCACACTACTTTTCATTTCTCGTGTTGTCTTTGGAGTTATCTTGTGCTTACACATAGCACAGGTGCACACTCAGGAGACACACCACTTCCTTTCCCAAGTCCTGTTTAGGTAGGGCCAAACTTGCTGGCTCCCTTCTCTTAAAACTCTTTCCAGCTCAGTGATGCCCAGCGTTCTTGAACGTGGGCTGAGGAAGACTCTTCCCTTTCTAGATGGAAGTCTTCCAATAGAAATGCCCCTGAAGGATGTGGACTCACTATGTTAAATTCACAAGTAGCTACTCTTCCTCTGACTGTGCTTTGGTGGAGGGAGGAAGCCACTGAACCTGAAAAGCACTTAGGAGTTGCAGTGGGGGCTCCTGGAAAGGTAGGACCACCAAGGACAAAAACATGTGGCTCACTTCACAATGGTGATGGGGCTAGATCTGTGTTAAGGTCTTGGAGCCACTACTCCCTGGTCTGTTAAATGGGCTTCCTGATACCTCCATGCGGGCAGTTTCAAGGAGTGAATGGGCTGACTGAAAACAGTTCAGGAAACACTTTCCATTTCCAAATCCCCCCTGAGTTCTACCTACTGTGATGTTTCACAGCTTCCCTAGCAGGGGCAGAGAGCGTGGTTGGTGGGAGAGGAAGTGGTATGGGATGAGGGGCCAGCAAGTCCTCCAGACGGTGAGAGGACCCAGGTCAGTGAACTGAGCTGGTGCTGGGCCCCTTCTTTGCATCCTTATTTAGATGTTCCCTCCACTGTTTGGAAGGGATTGCAGGAAGCCCAGAAATTCAGTTCTCCTGCCACTTTCCCTAAACACAATAAATATTGATTCAGTGAATCAGTTCCGGAAACAAGAATATGAATTCCCCACGAGCTCCCCAAACTTGGGTGGCCTTGCCGGCCTCTGTGTGCTCTCACTGATGTGTGGCACCAGTTAATACTGAGGACCCCACCCAGCCGGCACTCCCAACTTGGGTGGAGAGCTGAGAAGGACCCTGCCAGCAGGTGAAAGGGTACAAGGGGGAGGCTGCCCCCTGGACCTCAAAGGAGAGGGGGACACAGCTCCAACCACTTCCTCTTGCCATCCACATTTGGCTACGGTGGATGTCGTCATAAGTCACTTCTGGATCCCCTGTCCCTGGGTGTCAGGCCATCCCAGTCTCACTTCTGTGTAGCAGCACAGTCCTGCCTCTTCCTTCCTGGTTCCTATCTTGCTCCCATTGGGAGAGCAAAGGAGTCTCACGGGAACTTGGTTGGATCAGAGGTTAAGAGTTGGGGGGAGAGACAGAATTTACTGGATATTTGCCTTTTCCCAGAACTGTCCTCTGCACGCGATATCAGTCTGGGCTTGGAGTACAAAAGCCAATATACAGGACCCACATGCCTGGGTAGCAGGCAGGTCTCCAACTTCACTGTTGCATAAACACACCAAGGTCACCGAGGTCCTTGAGGGCTCAGGGAGGGCAGCAGTGAGGCGGCCTGGCTGGGAACTCATCACCCGAGGGGAGCGTCTGTCAGGCAGCAGCAGAGGCTCTCCGGTGCAGCCACTGCCATCCTGAAGCAGCACAGCCGCACTCCCACGGCCTTCCTGTCTCCCTCCTGACTGTCCTCTCTGCTTAAAGCTTCTCTGAGTCAGACCCTGAGTTCTTTCCTTGGGCACCTAGAAGTGGTACCGGATTCATGCAAGATGTTCCTGCCAAAAGACCTTTCAGTGGATCTTATCATCAGCGGGAGCTTCTTGAAGGTGATGTGTTGGAGAGAAGCCTCTGTTCTCTAGGGTCTTGCACCCACCAGGCCTACAAGAGGCAGCTTGTTGTGAAGGACTTGGTACAGGAGTCCTGGGTTGTATCTAATCCCAGGCCTGCATCTAACTCACTATGTGACTTCCCAAGTCACTTTCCCAATTCAGGCCTTGGTTTCCTCCACTGTTAATGGAAGGTTTGCACCGGATGATCTTAAGGTCTCTTTGAGTGCTAATATTTTACAAGGTTCCCATCATCCAGAGGCCCTGTGGAGTAAGGACCCCTTTAGGGGTGTCCCCTAGGCTCTAGATGTGAGTGCTCTTCTTGGGTTTCACTCCCAGTCTTGTCTGTATGTTAATGGGTGGCTGGAGGGAGGAGACAGGAGCTGTCTGTAGGAACACCCAAGTTCTTGGCATCACCTTATTCTACTCCTTAGCCTCAGGCTATCAGGTGTGATCCAGAGGTGGAGGTTGCAGGCCCAGAGCTGGGCCTGGGGAGGTGTGGCCCCATCGTTGACTTCCTTGTGTGTGGGCAGAGGCACAGCCTGGCTGTGATTCTCCATGTAGGACCTCCAGGAGGGGGAGCCTGATGTGGGACTTGGTTCCCTTGCTTGATGGGGAGAGCCTCTGCAATTGCAGTTATCCTCCCATGTGTGGGTCATCCGCTGGGGGATGTGTGACTTGACTGTCTTGCCCCTCCTGCTTGTCTTGTTGTGAGTCCTTTATTCCTTTTATGCCTGTGCTGGGTCTTCATTGCTGGCATCTGGGCCTTCTTCAGTTGCGGTGCGAGGACTTCTCGTTACAGTGTGCAGGCTTCTCTAGTTGATGACTGAGAGCTCCAGAGTACCTGGGCTTTCCAGCTGTGGTGCACAGGCCTAGCTGCCCTGTGGCACATGGAATCTTAGTTCCCTGACCATGGACCAAACCTATGTCCCTTGAATTGGAAGGCAGACCCCCAACCACTGGACCACCAGGGAAGTCCTGTGATTCCTTCTTTACATCTTTAGTTGTAGATCTTTTCCGCTAGTTTTCAGGTCTTTCTCATTAATAATTTGCTCTGTAAATAGTTGTAATTTTGGTGTACCTGTGGGAGAAAGTGAGCTCAGGGTCTTCCTACTCCACCGTCTTGGCCACTCCCTTAACTGTGTCACACATCATCATTCTATATCACCATATCCCATCATATGGATGCACCATTATTTATAAAGCAAATCACAGTGGTTTGGATATTTGGATACTCTGGGTTTCAAGCTTATGATAAAGTTTCAATGATTATCCTTGTACATACATTTTCGTACTTCTAACTTACTCTTTCCTGAAGTTGTATTTTAGAATGACAATAGCTGAGTTGAAGAGTTTACACCTTTTAAAGGAGACTTGGTTAGAAAAGGAAACAGAATATTAAGACCACCTAAAATAATCTGAGTTTGGGTGTGCCTGAGTCCACATACAGTGTGGGAGGACTCTGCAGAGTAGGAGAGCTTTCAAAGATGGGACCATGCAGTCACTGGCTCTCTGGCTTCAGGCCAACCCTGGGAAAGCTGGAGACTTGGGCCTCCACCCTCTGTAACCTGAACAGGACACCATTTCTTCAGGCCTTCATCTTCTTATTAGTAAACTCAGTATCCCTTCTAGCAGGATGTGAGAACAAACAGCCACTGTAAAGGGCTGGCTAGGATTCATGGGGAGCTGTGACTAGATCACTGTGGAGCAGGGGACCCCTCCCCTGTAAATAAACTTATACTAGAAGGCTCTCTCCACTCCACCAAACTTCAATGCCAGGGCATTCTGAGAGCCATTCACTTCAATAAGTCACTTGGAGGAAGTGAGGATGGTATGTATAGAATGTTCTTTTTGGGCCCTGACCTCTCTTATGTATGCAAATCAACGTGGTATAGAAAGAATTCAAATAGTTAATAAGATGCAAATCTAGGATTCTCAGACCTTGCAGACTGACAAGGTTTGTAGTACTCCTTTGGAATTTCTGAGCAAGTGATTAAAATACAATTGTCACATTGCTTTTTTAAGCACATATATATTTAACGCTGTGTTTATATATATAGCTTAACAATGTAGATTTTCAAGTTTGCTTGCATATTTGTGTCGTGTGTTTTCAGAAACACTAAAGTGAATCATTTCCCCTGTCACCCTCTAAATGGGATGAGATAGGACTGCCAGCACTGATAATCTCAAGGATTGATGATTCTAAGGAACTTCTGGAAAAACTGCTACGTAAGCAGAAGGGAGGAAGACATATGTGCTTAGAGGGAGTGAATGAGGAAAAAGCTCAGAGGAAATGGAGCCAGTAATCTAGGGTAAGGTGAAGAAAGTGACTCAGCTGTGACCTTTGGAAACTGGGGCTGCTTGTTCTGGGGAACAACAGCTGGACTTACAACACATCATAGGAGCTCTAGCCAGAGCTCCCCTGGGCACCCCAGACTTGGCTTCCCCTGGTGAAAAGTATAGTGAAAGTATTAGTTGCTCAGTTGTGTCTGACTTTGCAACACCATGGACTGTAGCCTGCCAGGCTCCTCTGTTCACGGGGATTCTCCAGGCAAGAATACTGGAGTGGGTTGCCGTACCCTCCCCCAGGGGATCTTCCTGACCCAGGGATCGAATCCAGGTCTCCTAGATTGTAAACAGATTCTTTACCGTCTGAGCCACCTACCACATACAAAATTCCCACATCTTGCTGCACACCCAACAAAACTAGAACTTGGCTGGTCCCTAAAGCCATACTGCCTCTTCCAGAACAGGGTTCCAAAGGGAGTGAATCTTCCAGGGGAAAGACAGATATTGCTGGGGTTGGCTGAGGAAGAGTTTTCTGTCATTCAATATGCATCTTGTCATTGGCCTAACTACAGGAGAAGCTCTCCTGCATTTGGAAGCAGTGATAAAGGAGAGGCCAGTGGGGTGTTTAGATGTCTTGGGGTCCCTATAGAAAGAAAGAGGTAGGTAGGTACATGTTAGGCTACTCCATTTTCTTATGACCTTGAGCAACTCAAATTCGAAAAGCCTCGGGTTCCTTATTCTTTAAGCAGGAAAGATAACACCTACCTCAGGGTGGTCACAGGGGCAGAATGAATGGCTCCGTGACTGTGGCCCTGCCCCTTCCTCACCAAATCTCCTGTCTTCAGCTGGTGAATTGGCAGGGTGGATGATCCCCAAGGCTTTTCCAGCCCTGTGCCTCAAGCCTGCAAAAGTGTTTCAAAGAAGTTCCCAGGGTGACAGGAAAGGCTCAGCCTGCTGACCCAGTGTCCTCTGCTTTTCCATAAACCTGCCAGGGCTAGGAGGAGGAGATGGCACCTAGACATGGAGGACAAGCAGAAGTAGGAACCAGGTAACTGCATTCAAGAGCTTCCTGTTATCTGCCTGCCCTGCTCTGCCCCCGTGACCACCCAGAGGAACCCTGCGCCCAGGAGCCCTAAGCAAGTAATTGGTCCCTACTAGCTAGGGTCTCCCCAAGGCCACGGCTATGCCTCTCAACCACATTATGGAGGTACCCTTCAATGGCTGGTGCGGTGCCTGGTGCTCACAGAGGGAGCTCTGGGAATGTCTGTAGACTGATAAGTAGCTTAATCTCACTCTGAGCTCTGAGCCATTGCTTCTCAGCAGTCGGCCTGAGCTGACCCCAGAGCAGCTAGAAGTTCTCAGCATGTTTCACTGGGTAGCAGAGAAAGGACCTGGGGGGTATGTCCAGAGCAAGAGGAGGGCTCACCTGCTTTTAAAGCCCCCTGCCCTGGAGACCCATCAGAGACAGCCTGGGGTCCAAATGAGATGGGGCAGCTGAGCAGGATCTCATTGAGGGACAAGGAGTGAGACCAGCTGCCCCTTTCAGACCTCTTTGGTTTTAAGGGGGCTTGTGGGGGCCCTGTGGTATGAGAAGAACAACTCTGGGCCACAGGCAGAATCCTGGGTTCAGGATCCAGGGCCCCCCCTAAGTTTAGGAGATCCATTTAGTTTATTTGTGTGTTCCTGGGCATCTGTCATAGGGGCAGTAAAACCTCAGTAGTGTCATCTATACGGGAAGGTACTAAGCTGCTGTGGAAAAGAATGAGGGGATAGTTATAACAGCCAACCTCCTGAATGCGTACTATGGGCCAGGCTCTTTTTAATTTATTTATTTATTTATTTATTTGTTTTTGGCTATGCTGGGTCTTCATTGCTACTAGTGGACTTTCTCTAGTTGCAGTGAGCGGGCCCTACTCTTCATTGTGGTGCACAGGTTCCTCAATATGGTGGCTTCTCTTATTGCAGAGCACGCACTCTGATGCACAGGCTTCCGTAGTTGTGGCGTAGGGGCTTAGTTGCTCCGCGGCATGTTGAATCTTTCCAGACCAGGGATTGAACCTGTGTCACCTGCATTGGCAGGCAGATTCCTTATCCACTCCACCACCAGGGAAGTCCTGGGCCAGACTCTTTTCTGAGAGTGCTAGGTATCTTAACTCATTTCAACCTCACAACAACCCTATGGGATTAGTATTTCTTCCATTTTAAACCTGAGAAAACTGAGGTACAGAGATTAAATAATTGCCGCAGACCCCCCCCCCACCCCGACCCCATACATACATATGTTTGACTGTGTGGAGGGGAAATAGTCTAGAAGGACAGACACCAAACTGTTAATGGTAGTTCACCCCAGAGGAGAGGATTTGAAGGAGGTTTCATGGTATCGGAGGGGAGGGGAACAGAAGGACTTTCATCATTTTTTTTTTCATCATTTTTTTTTTAACTGTATAAATATCTCTAGTTAAAACAGTTTGACCAGTATCATTTTAAAAAGTGAATAAGATTGTCACAATTCACTGTGGCTTTCAGAGTCAAATGCAGAAGTGCATGAGCTGTAACATGAACTCCCAAGGCAGAGGACACTCTCCATTCCTAGAAATCCTTCAGCTGCAGCCAGTTCCGAGGATCAGGTAGAGGAAGGGAGCCACCCAATCTTGGTTACAACCCCACCCCTGACCCCTAGAAGACCCCTGGCAGGCTGGGCAAGGTGATCTGTTACATCATGGGCCCAGGAGTCACTTGTGAAACCTCGGGACCATAGGGTGGAACCACGGGTCTCAGAAGTGAACTGTTTGCCCCCTTGTGTTTTTATCTCTTGGTCTTCTTAAGTAAATCATGTCCTTTATCTGATGACTAAGGGAGTAACTGCTCTTATGAGGGCAATAATTGACAAGTCTTCCTTCTAGTTCTGCATGCCTGCATCTTTTGGACTTAGCCATGTTTTGTGGACTCCATGATACTGAGTTCTCCTTGTTGGTTTCTTTTTCTTTTTAATTAATTTATTTTTTTAATTGAAACATAATTGCTTTACAGAATTTTGTTGGTTTTTTGCCATACATCAGCATGTTTGTTTCTTTTTTAATATAGTTTAAAAAATTTTTTTGGCTTTGCTGGATCTTCATTGCTGTGCAGTCTTTCTCTAGCTACAGAGAATGAGGGCTACTCTCTAATGCAGCACTCAGGCTTCTCATTGCAGTGGCTTCTCTTGTTGCAGAGCACAGGTCCTAGGCACTCTGGCTTTAGCAGTGGGACGCATGGGCTTAGTTGCTCCCCAGCACCTGAACCCAGGCCAGGTGAGGCCTGTTTCTTATAAAGTGATCCCTTGTTGGGGTCACTAGCACTGATGAGGTAGCCGTGTCACACTGTTGTCAACAGAGCCAAAGGTAAAAGGAATTCACAGATGTTCTTTCCTTCTAAAGATGCCATCTTTAGGGAGGTCTAGTTGTGGAAGGGGAACACAGCTCAAGTCTGGACCAGTAGAATGCGGACTCCAGCCCAGAGATGAGTTTGTATAATTGACCCTTATCCTTCAAGGGCATAGACTTGGATAACTGTGATATTGAATGGTTTGCCTTAGAGATGAACAGAGATCATTCTGTCGTTTTTGAGACTGCATTTCGGACTCTTTCATTGACCATGATGGCTACTCCATTTCTTCTGAGGGATTCCTGCCTGAAGTAGTAGATATAATGGTCATCTGAGTTAAATTCACCCATTCCAGTCCATTTTAGTTCACTGACTCCTAGAATGTCGACGTTCACCCTTGCCATCTCTTGTTTGACCACTTCCAATTTGCCTTGATTCATGGACCTGACATTCCAGGTTCCTATGCAATATTGCTCCTTACAGCATCAGATCTTGCTTCTATCACCAGTCACATCCACAACTGTATATTGTTTTGCTTTGGCTCCATCCCTTCATTCTTTCTGGAGTTATTTCTCCACTGATCTCCAGTAGCATATTGGGCACCTAATGACCTGGGGAATTCCTCTTTTGGTATCCTATCATTTTGCCTTTTCATACTGTTCATGGGGTTCTCAAGGCAAGAATACTGAAGCGGCTTGCCATTCCCTTCTCCAGTGGACCACGCTCTGTCAGACCTCTCCACCATGACCCGCCCGTCAATATCACAATTATCCAAGTCTATGCCCCAACCAGTAACACTGAAGAAGCTGAAGTTGAATGGTTTTATGAAGACCTACAGACCTTTTAGAACTAACACCCAAAAAGATGTCCTTTTCATTATAGGGGACTGGAATGCAAAAGCAGGAAGTCAAGAAACACCTGCAGTAACAGGCAAATTTGGCCTTGGAATGCAGAATGAAGCAGGGCAAAGACTAATAGAGTTTTGCCAAGAAAATGCACTGGTCAAAGCAAACACCCTCTTCCAACAACACAAGAGAAGACTCTACACATGGACATCACCAGATGGTCAACACTGAAATCAGATTGATTATATTCTATGCAGCCAAAGATGAAGAAGCTCTATACAGTCAACAAAAACAAGACCAGGAGCTGACTGTGGCTCAGATCATGAACTCCTTATTGCCAAATTCAGACTTAAATTGAAGAAAGTAGGGAAAACCGCTAGACCATTCAGGTATGACCTAAATCAAATCCCTTATGATTATACAGTGGAAGTGAGAAATAGATTTAAGGGTCTAGATCTGATAAATAGACTGCCTGATGAACTATGGAATGAGGTTCCTGACATTGTACAGGAGACAGGGATCAAGACCATCCCCATGGAAAAGAAATGCAAAAAAGCAAAATGGCTGTCTGGGGAGGCCTTACAAATAGCTGTGAAAAGAAGAGAGGCAAAAAGCAAAGGAGAAAAGGAAAGATATAAGCATCTGAATGCAGAGTTCCAAAGAATAGCAAGAAGAGATAAGAAAGCCTTCTTCAG
>SJYQ01001193.1:2280203-2302234 GCA_006410935.1 Redunca redunca
GTTGGAGAAGACTCTTGAGAGTCCCTTGGACTGCAAGGAGATCCAACCAGTCCATTCTGAGGGAGATTAGCCCTGGGATTTCTTTGGAAGGAATGATGCTAAAGCTGAAACTCCAGTACTTTGGCCACCTCATGCGAAGAGTTGACTCATTGGAAAAGACTCTGATGCTGGGAGGGATTGTGGGCAGGAGGAGAAGGGGACGACCGAGGATGAGATGGCTGGATGGCATCACGGACTCGATGGACGTGAGTCTGAGTGAACTCCGGTAGATGGTGATGAACAGGGAGGCCAGGCGTGATGCGATTCATGGGGTCTCAAAGAGTCGGACATGACTGAGCGACTGAACTGAACTGACTGATCCTTCAAGGACTGGTTCCCTCCTCCAGAGACTTTTCCAAAATTCCCTCACGCTCTATCACTTATCTTGGAGTGTAATCAGTTATTTATTGTGTGATATAATCTATCTACCATAAAGCCCGAGAGAATCTGCTCTGTGCCTAGCACTTTGCTAGGCAGTGGAGAAATGACAGTGAACAGCAGGGGCCCAGGCCCTCCCTTTTAGGAGTTCACAGCATAACAGGAAAAATGGATCTTGAACAAGCGCTGTTCTTGCAAGTGTAATGAGTTACTGCACTTTCTCCCCAAAGCTGGACTAATTTTTCACTCCCAGAGGGCTGGGATGTGTCTTACAGTCCTTTTGAGCCCTGTGGGCTCTAACATGACCTGTCACAGCAATTGGTCAATAATTTGAATAATTAACAATGAGAAACAGATTATGAAAATGTTTAACTGTTTCTTTTCTTAATTTAGGTATGTGAGTATATATACTCAATCGTGTCGTACTCTTTTCGACCCCATGGACTGTAGCCCACCAGGCTCGTCTGTCCATGGAATTTTCCAGGCAAGAATACTGGAGTGGATTGCCATTTTCAACTCCAGGGGATCTTGCTAACCATGGAATTGAACCTGCGTCTCGAGTTTTCTGCATTGGCAGGCAGATTCTTTACCACTAGTGCCACCTGAAAAATAATATTTATATTAATTTCAAGTATATAACATAATGATCCATATTGTGAGACGATAACCACAGTAAGTCTAATTAACATCTGTCACTGTATATAATTACAGATTTTTTTTCTTGTAATGAGAACTTTAAAAATCCACTGTCTTAAAGCAACTTTCAAATATGCAATACAGTATCATTAACTATAGTCACCATGCTGTAGTTTGTTTGTTTTTTTTAATAATTTTATATATTTTTGGCTGTGCTGGTTCTTCATTGCTGCACAGGCTTCTCTCTAGATGCAGCGAGTAGGGGCTACTCTCTCTAGCTGTGGTGTGCAGGTTTCTCGTTGCAGTAGCTTTTCTTGTTGCATAGTGCGGGCTCTAGGGTGTGTGGGCTTCAGTAGTTGCAGCACGTGGGCTCAGTAGTTGTGGCACCCAAGCTCTAGAGCACAGGCTCAATAGTTGTGATGCATGGGCTTAGCTGCTTTGAGGCATGTGGGATCTTCCTGGACCAGGGATCAAATCTGTGTCTCCTGCACTGACAGGCTGATTCTTTACCACTGAGCTACCAGGGAAGCCCCTGATTGTTCCTTGATTGCCTTCTCTTTCTGTACCATCAGATGCACCAAGATGGAAAAGAGCAGAAATTCTGAGATTTCATGGGACCTGGGTTCAAATCCTGATTTTGCTTGTTCCTTCTTGGATGTTTGTGGGCAATTACTCTCTGAGCCTCAGGTGCCTTCTCTGTAAAATGAGAGCAACAATTCCTTCTTCAAATAGTTAATGTGAAGATTAAATGAGGCAATCTGCATAAATGTGGTATAGAGTCTAGAACACACACCTTTAAATGTTTTTTTCCTTCTCCTGGCCAACTGAACCTTGGATGGAAGGTCCAAGAAGGGCTTCTATTTCTTAATACAGGGCTTCTGTTCAGTTAGGATAATGAGCACAGAGGGAAGTGGTAAACTTTTACATCTGGAAGTGGTCTTAGTCTATTCCCTTCGTTTTCTCGGTGAGGAAATTGAAGCCCAGAGGACTCTGGTGATTTCCCTAAGGTCACACAATGATTTTAGTAGTAGGGCTAGAAATAGAACCCAGGTGCCAACCCAGCATCCAGTGCACTTGGGGCAACTTCTCCTACAACTTTATAATTTTATTGCCAGCCTCTCACTCTCAGAAACGGGAGTGTCTTCATATTACAGTTTATCTGAAGTCTCTGCAGGAAGGAAAATAATTCCTGAGAAGATGGCTGGAGAGATTCCCAGTCCTTTACAGCTTCCTGGAGACTGGGCAGGGAGGTTAGCTCTCCTTGTCACATTCCAGGAATTACCAGGAAGGAGTGACTTCCACATGATCCGAGGGCCTGATGTCCCTAGAGGGTAGGGCAGGCCTCCTCCTTCCCCTTCCTAGAGAGATGGGAAGGGGAGAGAGCAGTCAGCACGGGACAGATCTGGACTCAGAACAAGTCACTTGGACTTCCCTGGTGGCCTAATGGTTAGGAATCTGCACAAGTTTGATCTTGATCCCTGGTCCAGAAAGATCCCACATGCCACAGGGCAGCTAAACCTGTGGGCCACAACCACTGAACCCGAGCTCTAGAGCCCGTGCTCCGCAACAAGAGAAGCCAGCATAACGAGAAGCTCCTGCGCTGCACGTAGAGAGTAACCCCGGCAATTAGAGAAAGCCCACGTGCAGCAGGGAAGGCAATTAGAGAAAGCCCACATGCAGCAAGGAAGACCCATAGCCAAAAATAAGTAAACAAATTTTTTTTAAAAAAAAGGACATATACTCCAAAAAAGCCCCAAATACTCCAAACTCCTCAGAATATGGAGCTCTGACTCCTAGAGCTTCAACCTCTCTTAATAATAACAGTGACAACAACAATAATATTACTAAGTGCCAGGCACAGTTCAAGGCTATCATACATTATGTTTGCCTGAACACTTGCAGCCTGCTTTTGAGAGGCAAAATAAAGTGGTAGTTAAGGGCCTGGTCTCTGGTTAAAACTTCCTGTGCTCAAATCCAGATCTCTCACTTACATATAGGGCAATACAGGTAAAAATCAAGTGAATTAATATGTGTAAAGCATTCACCATAGCACTGGGCACACAGCAAGCTCTGTGTGTGCTTTAATTGTTAAAATCTCATAGTCACCTCAGGAGCCTTTCCTTAATCATCTTATCTAAAGGGCTCCCTTTAATGATTCACTTTCAGATTATTGTTTTATTATTTTTTTATCTCTTTATCATGATCTAGGATTATCTTGATATTCTTTCTTTCCTTACTTCTTGTCCATTTGCTCCCATTACCAGAGAAGTTCCATGGAAGCTGAATCTTGCCTGGGACCTAATAAAAGCTCAGCATATATTTGTTGAATTGAATTGAACTTTATCACTGGATTTTCCCCCTTTTATGAAGAGGCAAAATGCACTGAGAGTTCCTTTGTTTGCTCAAGGTCACCCAGCTGGTGACCCAGTTTGACTCAAAATCCCTCACTCTTAACGACTATGCTAAATTGGCTCCTTTTACTCAAAAATTCTTGGGGCTTCCCAGGTGGTGCTAGTGGTAAAGAACCTGCCTACTAATGCAAGAGACATAAGAGACATGGGTTCAATCCCTGGGTTGGGAAGACCCCCTGGAGGAGGGCACGACAACCCACTCCAGTATTCTTGCCTAGAGAATCCCATGGACAGAGGAGCCTGACAGGTTACAGCCCGTACAGTCGCAGAGAGTCGGACACGACTGAAGCGGCTTAGCATGCACGCAGGCACTCAGAAATGCTTGTGAGTAAGTGGATGGGAAGTTTGCCACATGTTATCAACTTTCTCCCCTCTCAAATGGTGCTGGGTCTGGAAATCTGGGGGTAAAGGCAAAGAGCTAGCCTTCATGTCTTCCTCCTACAGCTCAGCCTCAACATCTCCCCACACCTTCATGTCCTCCTTTCCCACCTGACCCTGAAGCCCTTTCACCCAGTCTCGTCCTCATCCTCTCCATCTCCAGCCCCACTTCCCTCTGATCCCACCCTATTCCTTCTCTACCCCTGTTCCATTCTCAACCCCATCCCCATGCCCAAGGCAGGGCTTGGGCTGGGCTCTGTCCTAGGACCTGAGACCTATATCTGTGACCTGAAGTAGAAAAGATTTGCTTTCTTTCTCAGATATAAGATATAAACATGTCTGTTAAATTTTCCTGAGTCATCCTTCCATAGTCCTCTTTCTCTGGAAGTTTTGGTGGCCTCCTATGTTTACATATTTTCCAGTGTCTAACCTCTCCCCTACACTCATGGTCTCATTTGTGCAGTCCGTCATCTCATTATCTTAATCCAAAGGTACATTGCCTGCTTGCTGCCTGATCCTGCCTTTCAGTTCATTTCCCAAGACTTGGCCTCAAAGTTCCAGGAAGGGTGGGGCCAGTTGAAGTTCTGGTGAATAACCATGCTGAAAACACTTCTATCCTCTCTGCGAGTCCTTGACTTCTATCACGCAACATGTGGCTTTCTGGAAACTAGGCAAGGTTAGACAGTAGCCGGATCATATGAATACATGCTTCAGTCTGACATCCGGAACTTGGCTAGGGTATGGTGTCAGGACTAGTGCCAGACAGGCTGGGTGTCATCTGAGGCTACCTAAGATCTTAGTGGCACAGATGTCCTCCTGTCCAGCTGGACAGGCAGCTGCCATTGTCTGGATCCTGGGCAAGAGTGATTCACAGAGTCTTCAGGAGACCTTCAGTCAGGCCCGAGCATGAGGGAATATAAGGCTGAGTAGAGATTATGGAGAATCATGACAACCATGTCAACAACATGTCCTAGCCGCACAAGGATAGATGAGTTCGGATGAGACAGATAGATATTTTGAATGGTCTTTAGAAAGGAATAAGGAAGGCACCGTTGGGCCACGTTTGGAAATACAGCTAAGTCTGAGACTTAAGGGGCTGGAGTTTGGAATTAATGACTGGTTGTCTACCCAGCGAGGGGCAGGAGGGCTGGAGGCCTATAGGTCTGATGCTGTTAGGAGATAGGTAGGTTAATAATCATCATCCACTGCAACTGTACAATATATTCTCATACATTTCCTCATCTGTATAATTTTATGGGCCGGTATCACTATCTTCCTAATATCCACACAGACATTTTAATACATGAGTAAACAGGCTCAGAGAAGTTACGGGATTTTCTTCTGTAGCTATTTATAGGCAGACTCAGCAGTAGTGTCCAGGTCTCTTGGCCCCTGATCTAGTGTCTTTCCAGTTCTCTCAGAGATTCCTTCAGTACAGAGGGTAGGGGGTCAAGGCATTTGACCTGTCAGAAGAGGTAGAATAGAACCAACGGGGAGAGAAGCCTGGGGCGGGAATGTGGAGACGGCCTAAAACTCTCCCTGCCACAAGTCCCGCTGGCTGGTGGACTCTATGACTCAGCAATTCCATTCCGAGATACATACCCTCTTGGGAATGAGTGCATTATGTACACCAAACAATAATAAGTCGTAAGAAAGTTCATAGTAGTTTTATTCATAATTATCAGAAACTAGAAACAATCTAAATGTCTATCAACAAAAGACTCCATAAACAAACTGTGGTACATCTCTACAATGGAGCTTGACACAGCGTGAAAAAAGAACAAACTACTGATATACACAAGAACATGGGTGAATCACAGAGACATTGTGTTGAGTGAAAGAAGACAGTTTCAAAAGAATCCATTCAATATGAACAAATGAATCTGGGGTGATAAAATAATTCACATCAGTGGTTGCTACTAACGGTTGGGGGCAGTGGACTGACAGGGGTACAAGGGAAGTTTCAGGGGTGATGCAAATGTCCTAGATCGTCATCTGCATAGTAGTAGTAACACGTGTTGTACATGGTAGCTTTAAGATTTGTGCACTTTACTATGTGTAAATTATACTAAAATTTTTTTTTAAATTAGAGCTTAGCTTTTGAGGAAGGAGCCACCTGAAGAAGGAAAAGGAAGGGTCTTAAAGTGTATGGAGGAGATGTCCCAGGTTGGCTCCTGTGGAAGGTAACCGACTGTCTGATTTGCCTGGAACTGAGGGGCTTCCTAGGATAAGAGACTTTCAGTGCAAAGACTGGGAGAGTCCTGGGCAAACTGGGACAGCTGGTCATCCAACTCCTGTGAAGGTGGGGAGATAAGAGGGGACTCTGGATGACGGGCAGAGAGGCTGGGCTCCTGTGGTACTGGAGCTGAGGGGCTGCTTCAGCAGGAAGAGGTGAGTCTGCCAAGAGGTGAGAGCAGTGGGCATCACTGGTGGTTCCTCAGCATTCCTGATCCCCTAGGAGGAGGAAGGGCTTTGGGGTAGAGCTGGAGGGCAAAGCCCTCAGAGACTAAACTGAGACAGTTGGGCTGCCAGTTTTAACACTGCAGCTTCTAAGCTGGGCTCTGAGGAGATTTTCCCTTGAGCCCTGTCTTCACATCAGGTACCCTTACCCCATCCTCCCTCAAATGCCTAGGCCAAGAAAACACCAACACTATACACTGATTTTGTGGAAAGGAAAAAGACATGGGGATCTAGCAGAGAAAAACGTGGTCGTATCTTCACCTCAGTTATCACAAGGTGGAGACTTCCCCACTTTATCTGCTACAGCCTGCTGTGATGTGAGCTGCAAGTGTCTGCTAAATTCTCAGAGCCTGGGACAGATGGGGCAATGAGGGAGAGGCCCTTTCAGCTCTCTGGCTGAGGCCTGAGGTGAATTCTGACAGAAACTGTTGGCAGGGCTGGTCCATGGAGGGACCCGGAACCAGGGAAGGTGGGCTCAGAAGTTCTCATAGTGGTGCACGAAGTGGGCCTGGTCCTGCTGGTTGATGAGCTGACAAGCCTTCTCTACATTCTTGGTCATTCCTGGAGGGCCGCAGCTGAACACCCCGATCTTCCGCACCTATCAAGTGTTGGGGGGGAGGGGGCAGTGGTTGCAGAGGAGAGGCCTGTGGCCTTGAGATGCTCACTCCCCAGGAGCGGCTTCCCAAGCCTGACTGGAGTGACCAGGGCATTAACCTCAGGCGCTGAGGAGGAGGAGGCTTGAACTGGGGAGGCAGGGGTGGGATTTAAAGCCCTCCTCCAACCCTGGACCCCATTCTGAGGTCCTCTGCTCAGGACACACCTGCAGGCTCTTCAAGGGCCAGGAAGTCCTGGCAGGGTAAGAATGGTTGGGGGTGTGACTGACCTTTGGGTGGACCTCCTGCAGAGAACTGAAGAAGCGTTCAAAGGGGGGGCGGCCAAAGTGGGTGATAGAGTGCAAGCCCGTGAACAGACTCCGGTTCAGCACCTTCTGGAAGTGCCGCTCACAGATGTACTGGGTGAGGGAGCAGAGGAGGAAGGTCACAGCCAGTGCCTTGGCCATCCTGCCTTGCTCGGCCCACCCACACATCCACAGAGTCGCCCCCTGGCCGGCCCTGACGCACCAGCATGGTGGTCCTGAGGTCGAACTTCTCAGCCAGCTGGGTGATGTAGATGTGCACGGACACGAGGTCCTGGCGGTCATTCTCCTCCACCTCCCGGATGATGTCAGCCAGCCACTCAAACTGCCGCTGGGTCCGCGTCACCCAGATGAAGTAGATCTGGGGACACAGGGCTAGGGCTCTGACTCAGCTCAGCTCAAGGATCCACAGGCTTTTTATCATGCTGCTTTGCTGTGATGTGGGGGACACAGTCAGGCTGTCTGTCCCTATTTCTTTGAAGAATGGAAGAGAGTAAACACTCACCTTTTTACAGAGCATTTGGCTCCCCAAGGATGACTTGAAGACCAGGTCTTTGAGGATAGAGGCAAAGGGGGTGACCCCAATGCCCCCTCCCACTAGCACTGACACCTCAAACTTATGCCACTCCTGATGGCCCTCTCCAAATGGCCCATCCAGGTACAGCTGCCAAGAGAAGAAGATGAGATGAGCCTGGCCCTTCCCCAGCTCTGAGGTTAGATATGTTGGGGGAAAGGGACAGGGAGAACCAGTCTCTTTGAGGTACCCCAGCCCTCTCCCAGTCTGGCTTTGGGGTAGCTAAAACATCTTATCCTGGGGTCGGGAAGGGTGGGGACTTTCTGTCAATGCTAGAACCCCCAAAAGTGGTCCGAATGATGGGCACCTTTGGATATTTGGCACAGCTGTCACCCGTTGGAAGTGAGTAGGTCTCCCTGAGGCGGATGGTCCACGGCCCCACTGCCCGGATGTGCAGGCTAAGCGTCTCTTCGTGGGGCGCTGACGTCAGTGTGAAGGGGTGGTACTCGTTGGTCCCCAGAGCCAGGCAGGCAATCCGCACCCACTGTCCTGACTTGTACTCAAAGCCTTGGGGCCGCTGGAACTCCAGGTGGGTCACTCCTGAGGGTCGTGGGCAGGGAGGGGCAGGGATCAGAGGGCTTGTTCCTGGTACCTGAGAACCAGCAGGTGCCCTGTCCTCGCCACACACCTCAGGCTTGGAGCAGCCATGTGATCTGAGCTAGTAGGGCTTCTGGGTTGGGAGTTGGAGGACCCTTTTCTCTGTTTCTTGGGTAACTCAAGAGCTGGACTTCTTTGCTCCCCTGTTCTAGCCCCTCCCCTCCTCTTTGCTGCTTCCTCCCACTAAGGGCCCAGGCTGACACCACTGTCCTGGATACCAGTGTCCTAGGTCAGGGGACCTCAGGCTCCCCAAGTACCACCTCAGTGTTTACCAAATTTCCAGCATGTGAACGTTACCCTTGTGGTGGGACTTATGTGCTTATCCTCCAGCATTATCATTGATCTGATGTTTTTCTTTAAATTGACTTATTTTTTCAACTCAGTTTACCTTGAGAACATTTAGGTCACTGAGGTAGGTGGAAAACCAGTGTCGTGTGCTCCATCTAGCTCTAGAGGCCAAGCTCTTCACCACCATCCTACACACCTAAGTGTTATGTGCTCTAAATAGAAAGTACCACATTTTATCACGTTTTAGCTGGATCCTGCTTATTGCCTGACCACAGCTGAGCCTCAGGCTTGTTCTTTCTTTGTGGAAAAAGGAGATTTGCAAGTACTAGAGGATGCAAAAGGCATGCGAAGACCATGCTGAGACTTTGCTCTTAAGTAATCTTGATTGATATAAAGTTGAATGAGGTTAACTTTCTTACTAGGTGAGTTATGAGGGTCAGCTAGCCCCACAACCCTTAGATATCTTCCACCACCCTCTATGGTGATGTGAATCCCCGCTCTGGCCAGCACTGACTCTCAACAGACTCTTGTGGTCTGGGCCATTTGTCTGTCTCTGAAGAGGGGTTTTTCCAAGTGAAGAAATGGGAGAGGGATGTTCGGTACCCTGCCCTATTCCCAGGCCATGCACGTACTGGTCTTTCTTGTCCTTAAACCCCTCTGAACGCCATTCAGCTGGCTCTTCTCATAGTCACCTCTCATTGTGTGCAAGTCCTAGAAACTAAGTCCAGACATTCTGGGGGCTGCAGTTCCATCAAGAAAACCATAGGGCTCCCAAGAGGGTCTCAGAAACAACAATGGGGTGAGGAGGCCTGGGAAGCTGTCTCCCCACATCCCATGAATTGACCTCCCGTGTTCCCCACCTGAGGTCAGGCCAGCTTGGTACCTGAAGGCAGCAGCTGCGCCTTCACCACGCCGATCTCCACCTTCTTCCGGCTCAGGCTCACCAGCTTGTCCCCCATGTAGATAAGTGCTGGGACCAGGAAGTAGATGTGGAAACGGGGCAGCTGGATCAGGGCGAAGCTGCCGTGGATGATGAGCTGAAGACACAGCCAGTTAGTACAGCTCAGGTGCAGCCGGCCAGCCCCCTTTCTGCACCCACCCTACCCAGACACTTCCTGCTCAGGCCTTGGGCCTGGGCTGAGTGCACAGAGCTGGCATTGCTCCACAGACTGGCCTCAGATCTCAGGGCCTCAGTCTAAGCTTTTGAGTCCAATTCAGCCTGCTCCCTCCCCACATCATGAAGCTCATCTTTGCCCTGTGGCCTGGCCCTGCCCAGAGAAGTCCCTCACCAGCACATAGAGCAGGATGTAGAGGTGGTGGGTCAACCAGAAGCCCCGGAAGCTGCGGCGTCGGAAGTGGTGGGAAGCAAAGACGTACATGATGGCAAGAACCAGGAGCAGGAGCACCCCTGTCATACCTGGGGGCAGTGGAGACAGGGTCAAACAGTCCTGGTCTCAGGGCCTCAGCCTGGGTTGAGAGTAGCAGAGAGCATGTCCCCATTCTGCCCTCCTTCCTTGGCCTCCTTCATTCCTCCCTGGCTCTCAGAACAGCTTAACCAAAGAAGCTGGAACTAAGGCTTGTCCTGGAGCCTTCAAAGGGAAACTGTCAACACTATAGACAAGTGCGTATTCATGGGAAGATGAAGACAAAATCAGAAGTCCTCAGACAGAACCCCCAGACTCCACATACCATCTACACTTTACCTGGGACTGTCTGGAAGAACCACCAGTAGAACTTCTGGGGAAGCTTGGACCTGTAGGGCAAAGACATCCAGAAGCTCAGGCTGGGGCAGGAAGAGTTCCACCGCTGTTGCAATGTGACTCTGTTCCTGATGGCCTTGAACACAGAGGTTCCTGGGCTTCTACCCAGACGACCAGGGATCCTTCCAAAGAACATGGGCCCCAGCCTCCTGTGTTCTACTCTCTGATCTCAAAGCAGTTCTTCTTCCTGTGTAATCTTGAATTCTCCTACTGCAGCTAACCTTTGCTTTCTTGAGTTCATATTCTGTAAGCCTGGTTCATATTCTGTAAGCTCCATGAGGGCAGGGAGCTTACCTCTATGCTCTATCACTATGTTCAAACAATGCCAGGCACAGAGTCAGTGCTCAAGAAATACTTGTTGAACGACTGCATGTATCTTGGCATTCTTACTCTCTGGCTCCGGGATGGACCCATAGACATGTTCCATAAATGTTTGCTCAGTGAATGGATGGCAGGCTGAGAAAGGAAGCTGTGTGTCAGGTACACGTGGGAAAGAGTATCCAACTTCATCTCCCAAAGTCTTTTCCTGGCCAGTCATGGCCAGCTTCCTTCCTGAGGGCAAAGAAGTCATCTCTTGGCTTCCTCAGGATGCTAACTTCTCACTCTCACTCAGTGAGAGAGTGGAGAGTCTAGGGCCATCTACCTCTTTTCTGTTGTACCCTTAGGCCTGCCCCAGAATTCCCAAGGGGGGCCCTCCCCAGAACTGACCCATCATTCACAAAGACGCTGGGAAAGATGCAGGCCAGCAGACTGAGGGGGCTGACTGAGAAGATGTAGACATTCACCACATGGCCAGCGCTGTGTAAAACTGAAAGAGACAGATCCCGTTAGAGATGCCTCCCAGGGCCAACCCTAACTCCAGCCCCGAGGAGACAGGAGGCACAGGAAGGAGAGAAGGAAGTGCAAGTAGCCCCAGTCTCCCCACTGTCTCCCCCACAGCTAGACCCAGGGGCCTGCAGCCATGGCAAGCATGCCCAGGTGCCACATACTGGCCAGGACCACAGCGGCCATGGCGATCCAGCGATGGAAGTCCACGGCGGCGTCAAAGGGCACATAGCGGTTGAGGAAGGTCTCTCTCAGGAAGGTGATGAGGTTGCGGCACATGGTGAGCAGGATGTAGGAGAACATGAAGGAAACACTGGCCGCTGTGCCCCGCGACAGGATGATGCCCACAAAGGTGGTCTGTGCAATACCCGAGGGTGGCGAGGCAAAGGCGTAGTCTGGGGGTAGAGTTGGAGTGGATCAGCACAGCACAGAGGCCTGAGTCAGAACACCTGGGTCCCCCAGGCCAGATGCTGAGGTTCGGGAAAAACAACCAGAAGGCTCTCACACCTCCCCTCCTGCAACTTGAAACTCTTACAGTAAGCGCGCTCCACAAACAGTCCAGCACAGATGGCCGAGAAGACAGCCACGCACACAATGTGCCGCCGGTAGTTCTCCACGAAGCGCTTGTACTGCTGCAGCTTCTGAGCCAGGAAGCCCCGCTGCATCTTCTCCTGCAGCGCCTCCGTGTACAGCCGGGGAGGGGGCACCCCTGCCCTGCAGCAATGGGAGTCAGGTGGCCTGAGGTCAGGGCATCCTGGCCTCCCCTAAGTGCCACCCTATAAAGGAGACCTGGTGCTCTGGCAGAGGTCAGGATGGGCCACAATAGATGAAAGAAAAAGCTTCTGGGGGGTGACTCCCACTCTCCCAAGCTGTTACCACTCATCTTGACTTGCCCTGTCCACCCACTCTTCCATCTCCCCACTACTCCATCTCCACTTCCCCCTATCTGTCCTATCCGTCCCTCTTCCTGCTCCCTATCCAGGCCTCACTGCTGTGCCCAAAGCAGCCAGGAGCCGGGGACCCCTCCCTGCCATCTTGGTGTTGCATAGAGTGCCAGGCCCCTGGCCTGAAGAGTAGGGTGCAGAAGTTGGAAGAGGCTGAAGAGTCATTCGACTCAACAGCCTGTCAGCCAGGTCAGGGACATGTGGAATGAGTCTCAGGATGGTCTTTTGTGGGTGGAGGAGGGCAGACCAAGACTCCGAGACCTCCCCGTGTCTTCGTGGATCAAGGTTCTAGAAAACACTCACTTTTTGCCAAACCTCTTCTTCAGCCCAGGGCCTCCCAACTCTGGGGCTTTCGAGGCAGGGAGCCCCACTCCCTGAGGGCAAGAACTGAGGAAAGAAAAATGGGGCTCATGATCCCCTTGTCTTTGCAGGCAGTAGAAGAACTGCCACATCAGGGTTGAGGGTGGGCTGGGAGGGGGTAGATCCTGGGATTCATTTCTGTCCACAGAACCTGCCCATAAAACTGATCAGACAGCAGTCTGACAGAAGGCAGGACCGAAGGAATGGATATGGTCAGGTCATCTGTTCTGTGTGATGATTGTGTCCAGGAAGGGCAGAGAGAGCCAGGCTCCTGAACAGTAGTGGGTATGTGGGTATGTGTGTGATGCAGCCGGAATACAGACTCAGAACAACCGTGCATTAAGAGCTACTTTCAGAGGGCAACTATCTGGCCCAGGGGCTGATCTCACCAGCCCTACTTGCTTCGTTTCTCTGCAGAGGACCCAGTCAGGACACCTCCCCATGCCCCATTCCCGCTCACCGTTCCTCAGAAGTCCGAGTGATGAATGACACTCGAGAGCTGATGTTTGGTTTAAAAATGTCTCCAACACCTGGAGAGGAGAACAAGAAGCTGGACAGGCTTCCCCAAGAGTGTGGGGAGGTGACCGTCCTAGGATGGCTGCAGGGCAGTGACTTGGTCACATCCCCATATCCTCTCCAGCCTTGCTCCCCTCACTGCCCACATGGAGCACCCACACAGGGTGGCCGCTGCTAGACAACGTGGCAACTTCGTGCAATTAGGAAAAGGGTCCCCCTCCAGGTGGAGGCAGCCCTGCAGATTCTTTGTATGCAGAAAAGGGGGGCTCATCCTCTGGCCAGACTCACCCCAGATCAATGTGCGTGGCTGGTGTGCAGCATGTAGGCTAGATTTCTGCCTGCCCTGACCCCTCCGTGGGCACCTTTGTGTACAAGTTGCACAACTGTAGGTGACACCCTTGGTTACACATGCCTGGCTCTGTACTAGGCACCAAGGACTAAGAGAGAAGTAAGACCTGAGTGCTCTGCACCAGGAACTGACATTTTGAAGATGCGCCCATCCCTGACGCCTTCCAAACTCACACACCTCCTCCTCCACCTCTGACACAGAGCTGCGTTCGGCGGAGCTCACTGTCGTGGTCCCGCAGCATGAAGTGGAAGTCCTCCCACGTCAGCTCCTGCTTGTCCTGGAAGCCTGACTCTCGGAACATGGACTCCACCACCTCGGCCAGCTGGGTCTTGGTCAGGCAGTTGTTGGAGATCTCAATGAAGGACCTGGGTTGGGGGGTGAGGGGAACCCAAGAAGAAAGCAGCCTGTCACCCAGCCAGGTCAGGTTTAGGCAAGCAGGTGCTGGGTGGGGCGGGTCCCAGACTATCTAGTGGTTGCCAGTGACCCAGGAAATGGCACCAAGAAGGTGTTCATCCAGCCTGCTGCTGACGCTAAGCTGGGTGGGGTGGCCATGGCTCGAAAGGCAGAACAAAACTGAAAGTGACCTTGACCAGTTAGAAAAAGCTGCCCTCAAAGGGGGGGCATCTACAGCTGGGGCAGATGTCCACTGTGTGTAGGGAGGTGTCCAGGTGTGCCACGGCCCACTCGAGTGGCAGGCTCTCTCGTGTTGATACCTCCCACACCCACGCTGGGCACTCTATTCATGGTCGAGTGGGGGCACAGACAGTCGGGAGTTGAGGGAGGAGATGTAGCCACAATGGCTTCCACTTCCTTGTGCCAACACCCCGGGGTGCAGGCAGAAGTGTCTCTACACCCAACGTGACAGCACCTACAGTGGCCATACTTTTTTCTTAGGTGCACTTTGGGACACGAGCAAACACACACACATTTGTGTTGAGTCCAACAGAAAAAAAAAGCTTTGCCTGCATGGCACAGCAAACAACAGCCATCACATTTTTTAAAAATACATCATCCCACTTGCCCAGGGTGAGACTGAGCCAGAGCCACGCTGAGTATAGGACAAGGAGGTGGGAGCTTAGCCCCCAGGGGCAGAAACCCTCTCCCAGAGGGTCGTGCAGCAGCACACCCAGCGGGGGACAACTGCAATCCGCTTCACCCAAGCCCTTTCAGAAGCCCACATCCAGTTGTTGTATCTGGCCTGCAAAAGAGGTGGCAGTGAAGGGGATCATGGAAAGCAATGAGTAAGGTTTGCAGGGATAGAAAAGTTAAAAGGATCTGAGCTATTTGTTGCATTCTGTTTATTCATTTGCTCATTTGTCTCATCTGATTCAGTTGCCTATGCATCAAATGCCTGCTATGTGCCAATCACAGTGTGGAGGAGATGGATATGAACCCTGTCCTTGTAGAGCTGCAGAAAGCTGGGTTACTGGAACACTGTCTTCAGGAATAAGACGTCTGTGAGCCTAAAACTGGTCTTTATTGGCACACCACAACCAGAGATGGCTTAAGAAGCAGGAAGAGAGAAAGTATGAAATACAGAACAACATTCCGTTTTTCTCCTCCTGCCTGTCCTGGTGATTAACATCGGCAGTGACCAAGGGCATCTGTCCTCCAGGGTTCATGCTCTCACTGTGTAAAGCACAACCTTAGAAGAATCAGCCAAGACCTGATTTCCCTGGTGGTCCAGTGGATAAGAATCCGCCTGCCAGTACAGGGGACACGGGTTCAATCCCTGGTCCAGGAATGCCCCACATGACCTGGGGCAACTAAAGCCAGTGTGCCACAACTACTGAGCCCACTTGTCTAGAGCCTGCACTCCACAACAAGAGTGTAGCCCCTGCTTGCCGCAGAGAAAGCCCACATATAGCAATGAAACCCAGTGCAACCAAAATAAGAAAAAATTTTTTAAAAAGAAGAAGAGTCAGCAAAGACCTGACAGCATCCAAAAGAGGTTGGTTGGCTTTGTTACTGGTCATCTTGATGTTGCTTGTGTTTTTTCACTTGGGAGAATTTTCTGGTGGTGTTGACTGAAGAAACAGACCCTTCTGGGGGCAGGGGCCTGGCCAGATAAACTTTGAAGCTGGATGTCCTGGGCATCTAGGATGCAGTATCTAGGCCACCTCTCAGTGCAGATGGCCACATAACCTCCTCACCTACCCTCCTCTGACCTGACCTATTTTCCTGTTTTTAATACCAAGACATCTCAGAACTGGAGGGGCCCACCCCATACCGCATCATGGTGAAGAACTCGTCCTTGGAGAGGAAGCCATTCCCATCAAGGTCATACATGGTGAACATCAGGCGAGACTTGTCCTCCGGGGAGCCTGGGAAGAGACAGGGGGATCCCTGTCACCTCTCTGCCAAAAGATTCTTGGCACCTGGAATGGTCCACCATCCCCTCACCTTTCATGAAGACTACCAGGACATCCAGGAACTCCCGGAAGGACAGGTACCCATTGCCGTCTTTGTCGGCCAGAGAAAACATGGACTCCACAAACATGTCCTGGGGCTTGAGGCCCAGGGACTCTGCAAACTCGGCCCGGCTCAGCTCACACGTCAGGGCCTCCCGCACCTTCTGTGATGAGTCCAGGAGCAGGGTCCCCGCATCCACCTGGTTAATGTCCAGCACCTGTACTTGGGCAGCAGCAGAGGGAGGGAGAGGAAGAGTTGAGGCCTGGGCTGGAGGCAGTTCAGTGACCCTTCTCATCTCCTGAAGTCTGGATCAGAAAGGTGAGCCCTGATGGTCGCTCATGGTCATTAGACAAACTTCTGACTTGAGCTTCTGCTCTCCTGCAGAGGGGAGACTGTAGCAGGGGATGGTGTAGGAGCAAGGAGGGACAGTGTTTAGGAATGCCAAGTGAAAGAGCCTACACCAGTGACAGAAACTGCAGCAGACATGAATGGAAGGCAGGAAGGGGCTAAAGATATGCTCTTTTGTCAGTTCAGACAGGGTTGCCATGTGCCTGATTTTAAAAGTCACATACATGTAACTTATTGTGGTTTAGTGGTTAAGTCATGTCTAACTCTTTTGCAACCCCGTGGACTGTAGCCCACCAGGCTCCTCTGTCCATGGGATTTCCCAGGCAAGAATATTGGCGTGGGTTGTCATTTCCTTCTCCAGGGGATTTTCCTGACCCAGGGATTGAACGTGCATCTCCTGTATTGGCAGGTAGATTCTTTACCTTTGAACCACCAAGGAATCCCATATATGTAACTTCCATGCATTAAATGCAATCATGTACCAAGCACTTGGGCTAAACATTGTACACAGAACAGTGTTTATCAAACTTTAGAGTGAATCAGAATCCTCTGGAAGGCTTGTGGGTCCCAGCTTCAGAGTTCCTGATTTCCTAGGTCTGGGGGAAGGGCCTGAGGACTTGAATTTCTAACGAATTCCCAGATGAGGCTGTTACTGTTGGTCCAGGGAACACACTTTGAAGACCACAGACGTAGACTATCTTCCTGAATCCTCATAACCCAAGGGGATGGATCCTATTTTAATCAATTTTTTATAAACGAGGAAATTGGAAACAGAGCAGAGGCGATGTAATTTGCCTAAGGTGATGCCCTAGTGAGTAGCAAAGCCTGGGTTCCAGCGGGGCTGTTTCCAGCCCGCAGGACAGAAGCTCGGTGCACCCTGGATAGGGTGCTGTCCAGGTTTCCTCCTACCACTGGGCCCCTTCTGCCTCCAAAAGGCCTGGTCTCAGCACCTGGGCAAAAAGGTGTCTGAAGAAAACCTCCAGGATGCGTTCCCGCTGCTCTTTGGTCACAGCTTTCCTGAACAGCTCATACTCGCTCATCTCAGCCACATCCAGGCCCAGAGCCCAGCTCTCACAGAAGCCCCGCAGATGCTGCACGAAGGCGCCCCGCTCCTCCTGGGAGTTAAACAGCAGCACCTGGCAGAAGGAAGGCCGTGCCAATGCTCAAGCTCCTGGCTCAGCCTCCCCTCAGAGGTCCTCGGGTTGGGGAAAGGCCCCCATTCCAACCGGGCTAGGGCCCAGTGAGTGGCCCATGGGGGTGAAAGGGAGAGTTGGGTGGGGACCTCGGAAAGCAGTGCCTCCTCCCAGGGTCAGCCCTCACAGACGAGCCCTGCAGCTGAGGACGGGGTGACCTGAGAGGACCCACCGTGAGAAGGGAAATGGGCGAGGGCAGCCCAGGCTGGGGAGGCTGGCTGGGCCATACCAGATCATACTCCTTGGGGATCTTGAGCAGCAGGGCGCGGCATCCGCGGTTGCTGGACAGGATGAGGTTGACCTGTTGTGGGGGCTGCAGCTGGATGGTGCGGAGCACAGAGAGCCGCCGGTCCACAACCTGCAGCCGCCGGTCTGGGAGCAGCTGGATGGTGACTGGATAGACCCTCTCCCGGGGGCCCGGCCACTCGGTCGCTAGGGAAGGGACGATGGGCAGGGCGGAGCATTTCAGCAGAGCTTCTCAGGCTCCGGCCCTCAGGCCAGTTCCAGTCTGAGCCAGCACCCTGAAGCCTGGCTTTCTCCCCACGTCTATAAGCTGGTTCTTTCACAGCACCCCGCACCTTCAGTTCTCTTCCCCCTTCCCTCCCCTTGGCCCCATCTCACCTGACACTCCATCACTGGCTGCTTCCTTCTTCACACTCTCTTTGCCTTTCCTTTGGAGCTTCTTGCGTTCTCGGCCCCGGAAATAGGCCACCACCCCAGAGATAAGCAGGCTCACTGAAGGGGGTCAGAAGGAGCCAGTGGGGAGAGGTGCCCCTCACCTGTGGGTTCGCCAAGGCCCTGGCTGCTGCCCCCTCCCTTCCTAAGGCATCCTAAGGCTGGCTTCAAATGAACTCAGGACTGAACCCTACAGGTCAGTCAGTAACAAGGGGTGGGGACAGTCCGTGGAGAGGAAGAGAGCTGAGAGAAGAGACATGGGTGAGGGGGCTGAAGGGCTTACCTAGTGGAAGACAGCACAAAGCCACGATGGTGATGCCAAAACCAGGACCACTGCCCTCAAAGTAATGAATCTCGGTCATGGGCACACAGGGGGGCAGGTCTTCAGTTGTGAGCTGTCGGGGCTGAGGGCAGGGTGCACCTGAGGGAAAGGCACAGAAGGTCTCAAGGCCTGAGCGTCCCACTCCTTGGCCAGGCATCCTTCCCTTCTTCTCCTGTAAAGGGCCAGGTAATCGCTCCCTCCCAGACCCTCCTCCCTGGAACTTGTTCCCCTCAAAAGTTCCTCTTCCACATCCCACCTCTCAGCATCATCCCAACCCGACACAAGGTGCAGCCTGCAAGCCAGTCTAGTCTCTACTGGGGGAGGCACCTAATGCAGGCCTCCCAGACCAAAACAGAGGGAACTGCCTGGTACCAAGCCCCTGAGACAGCACCAAGTGACCCCCCACACACAACCTCTGCCCCTTCTCTGCCACCATTGCTTGTGCTCTCCCAGGCCACCCACCATTCTGCCAAATAAAGACATTGGGCTGCAGGGTTTCAGGGTCCACATTGGTGACAGCCACCAGCACGTCCCGAAGAGTGGTGCTTCTAACTTCTGCAATTTCCTCTGGAGAGAAGAGCCTAAGTTGGGGAAAGCCAGGAATTGTTTGGGATGAGAAGGGATCACGTCTCCAGCAAACTCGGGCCTGGGGACCCAGATGAGACAAATAGACCCAGAGGGGTTGGGGAGGGAGATGTGGGCCAGCTGGGAGTCAAGGGCCCATGGAGGCCATTCACAGGCAGAGGGTCTGGGGTCCAGGCTGAGACAGAGTCTGAGGCAGGAGCCAGGCAGGCCTTACCCATTCTTGCTGTTCTCAAACCAGTAGCGGTCGCCATCCCGCAGTCGCACAAATTGATCAAGGACGATGGTGCTGAAGAGGGGTCCAGGGTCCCCGTGGCTCTCCAGGAGCCCCCCGGGGAGTAGCTCCAGCCGGGACAGGTCCTGGTTGTACAGGGCTGCCGTGGCTTCCAGCACCTGGAGCACCACAGGCGGTGAGGAGTATGTGAGCATACGTGTATGGTTTTGCATTAGGAGGGCGGCCACTACTGCCCCATCCCTCAAACATGAGACCCCATCCGTGGCCTGGCTTGCTGCTCAGCCCTGAGGGAGTCTCCTCTTTCTAGGCAGCCCCCTCAGGTGGTGACAAGTCTGGTGGGAGGACCAGTGTGTCACCACCCAGATTGTCTGTATCCAGTGACCAGCAGCTTCAGGGTCATCCATCCCATGGGGCAAGACCCTGCAAGAATAGGACAATGGCTCCCCACCCAGGGGTCACTCTGCAGAAATGGTACAGAGTAGCGGTGAGGATACTCTAGAATCAGATGCCTGAATTTGAATCCTGCCTCCGCCATGGACTTAACAATTATGTCATCAGTAAAATGGGGACAATGATGGTGTCTACTCTATAATGTTCTTCACACAGATTAAATGGGTTACACACGTAAAGGACTTAGGATCACCTCAAGAAAGCTTTAGTTGCCATTATTATCATCACTATTCCTGACCTGAGGGTCCACGTTGGGGTTGAGATCACTCCAATTCCTCGGGGTCTGCAGCCCCAAGGCCTGCCGGGCTTGGCTATAGCTGGGCAGCCCCATGTCTCGGCCACGTTGGATGCTGCTGGCCACGTAGTCAGTGCGAGAGAACTTGCCAGGGCCAGGCCAGTAATCTAAGGTGGAGAGAGGACCTGGCTCTAGGCTCAGTCCCGCTAACCCTTCTTTACCCAGCAGCCTTGAATTGGGCTGTTGGCATTACCCATATCCAGCACATGTCAATGTCACCATTTGTGACCAGGGGCAATTTTTCTGGCAAAACTCTTCCCCTAAGACTCAGGATGGTTCTAGTCACCAAATTCCTCATCCCACCTCCTTAACCTCAAGATGGTACTGGACAAAAACCTTTAGAGACCTAAGTGCCAGAGATTGTGCTACCCCCTACATACTCAGATGTAGGTAATTTAGAATACAGTTATTTTCCTCTAATTTTTTCTAATGGCTGTTTGCTGTGTGTGTGTTCTTACATTGTAGGTACCCTAGGCCTACTTGGTGACTAACCCAGAAGGGTCCCCAGGCTCAGGGGCCTCTGGGCCTTCATCCCCTCTACTTCCAGTGCTTACCCCTCAGATCTTCCACCACAGTACTGTCTTCCAGCTCTGAGATCTGGGAGGCCATTCCCAGCAGTAGCTGATTCACCGCCTGAGAGCTGTTCAGATTGGGATTCTGGAAAGAAATAGCATACTCAAGGCAGGTCCCCAGGCTCCTCCCCAATGTGGGGTCCCAGACCACTGCAGTACCCTAGGACAAAGGGCCCTTGGCCAGTCCTAGACCCTGTTGAGCTGCTGTCCCCAGATAATTTTCTGATCACTCTACCTTCATCTCCCACCACCCTGAGGCAGCAACACCTATGAACTGGAATTGTTGCTTTTCCTAGCCTGTGTGATGAGACTGACCTTGACCCACCTTCCCTTGTCCCTGACCCCAAGCTGACCTCCCGAATCCAGTAGCTGTTGCAGACTCTGAGAGCTGGGGAGCTGCCAAAACCCTCGTTCAGGACCATCTGGAAATGACAGCTGGCATTTCTGAAATGGGGAATCAAGGATGCAGTAAAAGAATTCAAGGAAGAGGCTGGGGTGGGGCTGATGTGGGGTGAGGCATTCAGAGAGTACTAAGGGGTGTCCTCTGAACTTCCTTGACTGCAGCAGGGATTTGGCAATCAGTGTGGACTGGAGGTAGAGGTTGCTCTTTGTCCACACAGGGTAGGAACGGAAGGAGGGAAAAGAGTGACACAGCTGCTGGACAAATCTCAGCAGCTGAAGTTCAGCTGTTAGGAGGAAATGGAGAAACCTCCCTGTTAAGACTGGACTCCTACCCCAGGGTTCTGTTTCAGAGGACCCAATTCTGCTTCTCTTTCCCCATGAAACTGTGGGGCTGGGGTATATGAAAGGTATATGAGTGGCCCCAAGGCCACTGAAACTTCACCTCTGCCAGTGTGCTGCTCAGCCAGACCTTCCCTCACCTCATGTAGACGCCAGGGGGCACCATGGTGGAGAAGAACTGCTCAGAGGCAGCCAGGAACTCCGGGGAGATGCTGGGGTCCAGGAAAGGGCGATACTCTGTCCACAGGGGTCATAAGAAAAACAGGCTCCTTACCCTCACATACTCTCATCACAAGAACCCACTAGTCTTCTTTGTCCTATGGATCTTAATCACCCCCCTCCCCAAACCCCCTCAACCCAAGCGTTCCTCACCTGTGTAATTTGGAGGTGTTTGCTGCAGGAAGCTGGGCAGCCACTCATACATGGCGATGTTCTGAGGGTCAAGAGAGGGGAAAGGGGGAGGCCAGCGCTGGAGCAACCAGGCCACGAGGGATCTGAGTTCAAGGAAGGCTTAGGAGGGAGATGAGGACCAGGCAGGGGCAGTCACGGGAGAGACTCTCGGACAGGAGAGGTGCGGAGGTTCCTGTTCCCCACAGGCAACCAGGGCAGGTGGGTGGGGAGCGGGCTGCGAAATAATCATCAGAAAACCTCCTGCGAGAGTAGCGCTTTGCCTGCTTATCACCCTCAGGGACTTCTCCTAGATGGCAGCTCTCTGGGAAGGGGGGTGGTGGTTTCTGGCGGGGTGGTCCAGGACCGAGGGCTCTGGAGTCTCCCG
>SJYQ01001193.1:2305510-2347153 GCA_006410935.1 Redunca redunca
GTGTGTGTGTGTGTGTGTGTGTGTCTGGGGAGGAAATGCAGATACCTCTAATAGATGGAGTTGGGGAGGCCGGGGGCTCTGATGCCCTAACAGCCTCCTTTACCCACCCCCAACTCCGCCCCGACTGCGCTATCGCAGGCGTCCTGTGCCTCCTGCTCGGAGCCGCGGTGTTGAGTCTGCACTATGCTCGGCCCAGCGCTCTTCGCCTCTTCTTGGAAGGAAGTGTCAAGGACCTCGAAAGTCCAGCGAAGGGGAGCTCGCCTCTCATCCTCAGCAACCCACTGCATAAGCAGTTCAGGGCCTCGGACTTAACCATCAGTACTAACCTGTGAAAGGACTCAACATCGGACTCCTACTCTGCCTTGGTCCCCGCGCAGGCCGGGGTGCGGTGCCCGCCGAGTGGAGGAGCTCCGGGAGCGAGGTGGGAGAGGCTAGTGGCCTCGGATGTGACGCCCGCTCCGGGGAAAGAGACTCCCAGGGTGAGCTGGAAATAAATTCTTTCTCTTTTTGTTTTCTAGAAATTCTCCCCATTATCTTTCCCGGCTTTTTAAGGCTTTCCGGGAATGTCCCTAGGTTGGAGATAGTCTAGTACATTCTTTCTCTGCATTGCCATTCACGCCGGGTTCTGTCTGTCTGAAAAATGCAGAGTAACCCGGGAGAGGGTGCCCTCTAGTGAGTCCAGGGAAGAACCAACCAAAGCCAGCATCCTCCTGAGCTGCCCCAAGGATATGGTTGCAGTGACCAGACAGGTCTTCCCAGCTCCCCACCCCTGCCACTGGCCCCCTGGGATCCCTCTCTGCTGAGTGGGCTTGAAAGAAATATTATTTTGGAGTTTATTCACTACTTTAGTTTATTCATCAAAGGAGTGGTGTCTGAGGGCCAAGCTATGTCAGCAAGGCATAAATATGTAAACCCTGGGAATTTTTTAAGGTCCTTGGCAAATCCTACAATCTTATTTGGCAAATTTAGAACGGAGGCTCAGAGAGAATGTGGCACACTCAGTTCATGTTAGATCTAAGACAAGAAGTTTGGTCTCTTCTCCCTTGCAGTACTTTCATTGTATTAATGAAATCACACCAGCTAGGGCAGTAAAAGAAGAACAAAAGGGACCCAGGAAAAAAAGAAATCAAAAGACATGCAGAAGAATGAGAGGGACCATGGGAGAATCACATTGTAACCCCGCACACACATATGTCATTATGTGGGTGAAGCTGGGTCTCAGTAAATGCCACCTTGAGGCAAAGCATCAGGGGAGAGCAGGGTTGCTAGGCAGAAACAGGTAATCTCTGCTTGGTCGGGTTTATGAGCAGCCTTGATGTCTGTCTTAGAGCTTTTTGTTTTGTTCCACTTTTAACACCAATAGATAGAGCCTCTTTCCCTATTCCACTTTCAGACTGGGGCTGGGAACTGATACAACCCAGCCTGTTGGCAGTTCTGGTGGTTTGGAGGGGTGGGTTCCAGAAAAGTCTGGAGCCACTTTGGAAGTCCAGGTGCCACCAGGGAAAGGAACGGTTACAGGGCACAGTCAGGCTCCTCGCAGGGGGCCTCGGAGGAAGCCTCTGACAGAGAGATGTCCTGGGGCTCGGGACTCTCAGTGGTGGACCGGTAGCGAGGGCTCAGGAGTCCCCCTTCCTCGGGATTCAACTCCAGCACAGGGTCCTCCCCCACACTCTGGCTGAAGAAAGCCTTCAGCCTGTGGGGCTGCATCCTGTGAGCCACCACCATGGCCAGACCCAGCAGCGCACACAGCAGTCCTGGTGATGGAGCAACAAGTATCCCACCTCAGTGATAGAAACACCCTCCCAAGGACAGCTTTTCCTGAGAGCATTAGGCCCCTCCCGAGGGAGGCCTGGTGTCCCTGCTTCAGGACAACTTGTGCTCCAA
The DNA here is from genome assembly GCA_006410935.1 of Redunca redunca. Taxonomy (NCBI): domain Eukaryota; kingdom Metazoa; phylum Chordata; class Mammalia; order Artiodactyla; family Bovidae; genus Redunca; species Redunca redunca. The sequence goes on from SJYQ01001193.1 coordinate 2,307,395, forward strand.
GAGATGATCAGTATCAGGTCATATGGCTGTTATGGGTCTGTTGTCCTGAGTTTTTGGACACTAAACCCGGTGTTCCTTAAGTCACATCCCAGGGTAGAGAGAGAAAACTCAGAAGACCAAGAAGCACCTGGAGAAGGGCAGGACACGCAGGAGGAGGCACAGGAAATGGCTTAAGGGGGCAGACGCAGCAGGACAGGAGAAAAGAAGGAACCTGCCGGGCAATTTACGACCCTGTGAGGCAAGGACAGGGAAGTGTTCCAGGAATGGGGGACACAGGGAAACGGGTTTTGGGGAAGAGGGAGGGGTCATGAGGTCAGAAGATGTTGGGAAGAGCTGGGTGAAGTGAGAGTTAAGGAATAAGGGATATGACAAAGACAGATACATACAAATACAAGGAAGGGAAGCCTGGGGATAAGGAATCTAAGAGGGAGGAGGCTCTAAAGAGGGGAAAGGCATCCTTGGTCCCCAGAGGCAGACCCTCAACCCCATGGGCCTTCTGGGCCCTGGCCCTGAGCCCCCCACTGCCTGTCCCAGGGCCTCACCTGTGGTCAACGTGATCCAGTAGGCAGGCCCAAGGTGAGTGTGCAGCGTGGCGGCACCCAGGCGCAAGGGACAGGGCGGGGTGAGGGATGTGGCCGTGGAGAAGAAGAGCAGTCCCAACAGCTGGAAGAGACCTGTGGCCAGCAGCATGTGGCCACCGTAGACCAGCACAGGCATGGACAGCATCACGTTGGCCAGGAGCCAGCAGAGGAATGCCACCCTGGAGAGCCAGGACCTGGTGAAGGCTGGTACCTCTGCCTCGTTTGGGGTGAACTTCTACCTGGAGGGGCTGAGGCGGAGGCTCGGGGACCCAAGGACACCCCAGAGAGGTGAGGTGGGGATTCCTGCCTGTGTCCAACCAAGTACTGTGGTCACCGGCACCAGACTGTCTCACTAGGGATCTCCACATGAGTGTAGGAGAGAGGGGTGGAAGCCCCATTCCTGAGTCTAGGCCAGCAGGGCCTCCGGCCACGCTCACCACAGCATAGCCGAGGTGTAGTGTCCCGCTAGGCGGTACTGGCCATGCAGGCCACAGGGGCTGTGTGGGGTGAACTTCTCGGCCAGGTAGAGCACGGGGTCTGGCAGCCCCTTCTCCAGTGCGTTGGTGTACTCCTCAGCATAGTTCTCCCCCAGGCGCCAGGCGAACTCCTCGTTGTAATCGATGGTCTCATTCAGCTGCTGCACTGGGGTCCCTGGGGAAGAGGGCAGCTATGCTCAGCAGGGACCCAAGGGCCAGAGTGGAGATGTACCTGGGCAGCGGCTTATCACACTGGACGGAGGGCCAGGCTCTGGTCTCCAGTGAGAGAAAGCCATTTCCAAGGTCTGAGAATTTCCCTTCCTACCACCCCGCAACCTATTGCTCTTTAGACCACTCTGAGCATAGCTCCCAAAGACACAGAGCCGCGCCTTGCCCTCCCTCACAGGTTAAGAGCCCTCCCTCACCTGTGAGCGTGATGTTGACGCCTCCCAGCCCAATCTGCAGCCCAACGTTGGCGCTGATCCACTGGGAACTGAAGGCCTTGTAGGACGTGTTGGTGCTCACCTGGCCCACAGACCACTCAGAACTGAAATTCACGGCTGGGTTGGGGAGTTGGATACACAAGAACTCAGGGAGGCCTGGGCATTGCTGGGTTAGAGCCGAGGGAAAGCACCAAGGGGGCCGACCATGTCTGTTTTGCTCATAATTGTGTATCCATTAACCAGCATAAGGCCTGGGTCATAGTAATTTTGCCAGCGACATGTATGAGATAAATAAATGGGGGTGGGGTGGGATTTCTCTGGTGGCACAGTGGTAAAGAAGCTGCCTGCAAGTGTAGGAGATACAAGTTCAATCCCTGGTCCAGGAAGATCCCACGTGCCTCAGAGCAACTAAGCCCATGCGCCACAACTATTGAGCCTATGCTACAGAGCCTGTGCTCTGCAACGAGAAGCTGCTGCAATAGGAAGCCCATGCGCTGCAACTAGAGAGGAGCCCCTGCTCACCGCAACTAAAGAAAAAGTCCGTGCAGCAATGAAGACCCAGCACAGCCCAGAATAAAATTTTTTAAAAATGAATAAATGGGTCAGAATCCAATATCTCCCTCCCCTGGTTATATTCCTCTTACCCCTCCCCTCTCTTCCCCCATTTAGGGAGCTCTACTCAAGCAGCTAGGGGAGGAAACACTAACATAATAAACAGTTCTGGGCAAACACAGGGAGCTTCAACACAGAGACTTTCTGTGTTTCCTATTGCCTAATCCCCAAAGCGAAGCAAGCCCTCCACCATTCTTTCCTTCCAGTCTCCAGAGACCCTCTCCCCACAGGCATTCATTTGACCTGCTTTCCACTGAATAAAAATGTTCAGAAGGTTGGAGAGACACATGGGGGAGTCTTGCACCTCTCAGGGAAAGGGTAGACATGAGGGAAGAAGTCCAGGGTGAGAGAGATGTGGGAAGGGAGGTCTAGAAGTCCACCCTGAAACAAAGGCTGCTGTGGGGACACCCTGATGGGAGAGACAGGATGGAGGAGCTGCCCAAGTCAGCTGCCCTTCACACTCACCGAGGATCACAGCTCCAATGAATAAGCTGGTCACTACCCGCAGCATCCAGAACAGCCTCTGTGTCACAGGGTGGGAGTGGTGGCTCATGATGCCTCACCCTCCTTCCAAATCCACCCCTTCTCTTTCCAGACTTGGGGAGGGTGCTTGCTCTAAAGCTGAGGTCACTCAGTCAACTGAGATCAAACTGCCTGGCCCAGAACAGATACTCAGTAATTATGTGTCAGGGAGTGGGGCACTCTCTGCTGGGAGGGTGGCTGATCTTTTCTCAGGACTAGACTCTCTCTCCTGAATCTGATTGTAACCAGAGAGTCTGGACCCCTCCTTCCAAGGTCAAGGTCTCTCTGGGGCTGGGGTCTGCAGGGTTTGTTTTGTTTCTCACCATCTTGCCCCGAATGCCTGGCAGGATGATGATGAAGGTGGCCAGTGAAGTCAGAAAGATGGCGACGATGACGGCCAATGTGGTGTCCGTTGGGAAGGTCGGCTTGGGCCCAGCGTAGAAGGGGAATGTGTGTCCAAGAGCAGCCATTTTGGGTTGTTCAGGGGAGGTGGAGGCTCTACAACATCAATAGGTGTTCACTGAGTGCCCTCTCTGTGCCAGGCACTGTTCCTGGTGCTGGAGATGCAGCAGAGAGTACACCAGACCCTCTTCTCTGGAGCTCACCAGACACCACTGTTACCACCATTCCACTATCCCTCAGCCATCCTTAGCTGTGAGAGAATAGAGGTCTTGGCGATCAGTCTCTGTCACCCCATGCTCCCTTCGCAATCCCCAGGTCCCCTAAATCAGTGCCACCGCTACCCTCAAGGCTTCTCTGCTTCCTCTGGGACTGTCTTAAGAAATATAATTCTCTTTTATCTCCCTCAGGCCTCCAGCACAAGCAGACAGTTCACAGAACATAAAAAGAGCTGTATTTACTGTCAAGGTAAGGCATAAGGCTGAAAGATGGTACAGATTACAAAAAGGTTGGCTTTCCTCGTCAGTCCCCAAAGGAACAAAGGCCAGAGAGCTCTGCTAAGTGTATGTAATCCAGCTACATCACCAGAGGGCTGATTCCCAGACCTGGACTGGCCCTCCGGTCTGACCAGCTCCCTGGAGCACCCTGGCTCCCTCACTGGGGACTGGAGAACAACTGAGCTGAACTAACGCACCTCAGTGAGCACTGAAGGAGTCCGCCCTCCACTAGGAACAGTGCCGGGACCAGACGTCCTTCCACCCACACACCATCAACAGCGGCTCTTCTCCTTGATTTCAATTCCCAGGCTTCCTTTCAGCTCAAGCCCTGAATCAGCTCTGTTCTCTCTGTTCCCTGATCTCAAAGCTATTTGGCTCTAGTTTGTCCATTTGCAGACAAAATACTGGGAAAATGGTACCTGAATAAACAGTGTCTTGTGAAATCCAGATGGAATGGATGCTGTTATTTTATGTATCACAAAGAAAGAAAGAGAAAAAAATCACTGCCAATTAAGTCATGACATCCAGGACATCCCTGGCGATCCAGTGGTTAAGACTCTGCGGTTGCATTGCAAGGGGCACAGGTTCAGTCGGTTGGGGAACTAAGATCCTATATGCTGTGCAGTGCAGCAAAACAAACAAACAGATAAATAAACTATAATAGCCATTGTTGGTAAGACACATCTCAATTTCAGACATGTCAAAATGTGAAAAAAAAAAATTCCTCTTATGATCATGGAACCCAGCTCTGCTCATTTCCCTGTCTATGATTCGTACTGGGGCCTTGGTACCAAGGAAGCTCCATAATTTATAGTTTGACCAGGCAGTGTCTTGTTAAGTGATACAATGGAAGGATAAGTCTAGGAGTTTAGAAGCTCTGTATTTTAATTCTGCCTTTGCCTCTTGCAAGTTACTTGACCTCAAAAGAGACTTGTTATTTTTAAAATTGGGATGATGATAATGTTAACTTCATAGGGTCATTGTGAATATGAAACTAGATTGTGTCTATAAAGTGTTAAGAATAGTACCTGCAACAGAATAATACTAATAAATTGAAGCTAGTAGATTGGGAAGGAGCAGGGGGGCATTTCATTACTCCCCATTTATCTCTTTCGACAATCCTTACAGGGAGACTTGGACTGGAATCAGTTCTGGGTCTAGTTCCAGTTCTTTACTGACTGATTTCATAACTAGACAGACAAATGAAAACCTCCTCTGTTTCTTAGCTTCCTCATCTGCAGTTGGATATGGTGATCTCCATGACCCATTCTAGTTCTAAATTTTGTGGCTCCCAGACTTTCCCTCTCCTTCTAGGCTGGCTACCTCCTGGTGCTATCTATGAGAGGAAGCATGGTATCAGGCAAAGAGACAATTTAAACATTCAGTCCTCTCTTTGGGGCAAGTTGAATAACCTCTGCCTCAGTTTTAACATGAAGTTTTGCTTTTTCTCTTAACTCTTCAACTCTCCCATCCCAGAGGAATGGAATCTTTTCTTCTTAGGCTCTGACCCCAATCCTGCCCACCTTCACCACCACCTATTTCATCAGTTATCCCCCTTTCTCTTGGTGATTTTGCAGCTCTTCTTTCTCTGCCAGCTCTTTCTCTCAAGAACATGCTATAATTTCTCTCATTTTAAGAACACAAAGAGAAGGAGCTTTTTCCGTTGAACTTTTGGGTCCCTTCCAGCTGCTACCTTGTCCTGTGTTCTCCCTTTCACAGCCAGGCTTTTGGGAAGAACAGTCTCTGTGTGTGTCCACTGCCTTATCTCCTCAGTCCAGTGAATCTGGCTTCTCTCTAACCCCAGCTTCTCCATTAGGTTGTGTGCATGTGTGCTCAGAGCTCAGACACTCAGTCATGTCTGACTCTTTGTGACCCCATGGACTGTAGCCCACCAGGCTCCTCTGCCCATGGAATTTCCCAGGCAAGAATACTGAAGCAGGTTGTCATCCCCTTCTCCAGGGGATCTTCCCTACCCAGGGATTGAACCCGAGTCTTCTGTGTCTCCTGCACTGGCAGGTGTATTCTTTACCACTGAGCCCCCTGGGAATCCTTCCCCACTAGGTCACCAAGTGCTAAATTTAAAGGGAAACTTTCACTTTTCATCCTTCTTGCCCTCCCCATGGTAATTTCTCTTTCTTCTAACTTCCTCCCTGGGCCTCCATGACATCACGTTCTCCTAGGTCTCCTGCCTCTGGCCATCCCTTTCGTGGCCCCTTTGCTAGTTCTTTCTCCCCTCTTAAACAGTCATGCTCCCCAGGATTCTGCCTTGGCTTTCTTCCTCTAGTAACTCTTCATGATTTTCTAGGCAAGTTCATCCCTTCATGGCTGATGCTTCTCAGATCTGTCTCCACACAGACTTCCTACTTGGGCTCGAAACACAAAAGGGCCAGCTATCCTGTGTACGTTTTCACTTGGCTGTTCCGCGGATGCCTCAGATTTAACAGGTCCCAAACTGAATTCAGTGTCTCCACTCTGCTTTTTATTCTGTTCTCTTTGTCTCTTCAGTGGCATCACCATCTCATCAATCAAATAAGCCAGAGACCTGGACCATTTTACCTCTTAACTATTTCTTGAAACCATCCATGTATTTCCTTCCCTACTACTTCCTCTGCCCTAATTCCGTCTCATCTTATCTGGCCTGCTGCCAGGACAATTTTTCTAACAACCAAGTATAATCATTTTATTTCTTTGCTCTGCGTTAAATCTAATCTTCTCACCATCATAGGCAAAGTCCTTTGTGATCCAGTCCCACCTATACTTCCATCTCCATCTTTTATGCAGCCTAATCTCTAGCCATTGTAAACTACTGGCATCTCTCTGAATCTGACATGCTCTTTCAAGCTTTCATGCCTTTGTATACACTATTTCCTATGTCTGGAATGCTCTTGCTCTCTTGGCAAACTCTTCTTCACTTTTCAAGTCTCAGCTCGTGTTACCTCCTCTGTGAAGTTTCCTGACGTCATCAGGCCAGTGTAGATGTTCCCACCCCTAATGTTCTGATGGCATTTTGAACATACCTCCCCAATCACAGTAATTACACTGCACTCTGTTTGAACATCTAGAACCCATTAGCTTCTAATCTCCTAAAGGGCAAGGGCTTTGTCTTTCCAACTTTGCATCAAGGGATAAACTTACTAATGCAGCATGTACTTGCTAATCAGTCTGTGGATGGAATGAATGAATGTATGAATGTATCCCTCTCCCTGCAGGTGGGATCTTCTGTTTCACACACAAGAGGGAGCTATGCTTCCTCACTGTCCTCTACTGTACTCAGTCAACAGTATCACCTACATTGAGGCTAAAGATTGGACAGAAATGGATTTGACCCATGCTGTCAATTTTTAGTGCTTCACAAAATTTTTAGAAAGGCTCTTCCAATAGTTGGAGTCTCCAAAGCATGAATGTTCATGTTTAGTTGAATCTGAAACATACATTTCAACTCCAGCTAAAGATAAGTAAGAGTTTGAGGATTAAATTATTTTGTAAAATATGTGATGGTGATACTTTATTAATATTTTGTAACAGATATTTATTGGTCTAAGACTTTTTTAACTTATGACACCTAGACTGAAGCTGTTACAGTTTTGATGGAAGACTATACTTTTAAGGAAATGGTATAAAATGTAGACTATCTTGGTTAATAAGATAGGAAGATAAACCAAGTTTGAATACATAGTAGTCAAATAAGAGTACATGTTATATGTTGGAATTTCAAAATCAAATATTTGCAATATAAAGAAATAAAGATGATGCAATGTATTTTGATTAGGGTCATGTATTAGCATTATTCCTGCATTTATTTCAAAGTGAAGTGAAAGTGAAGTCGCTCGGTCATGTCCGAGTCTTTGCAACCCCATAGATTGTAGCCAGACAGGCTCCTCCATCCATGGGATTTTCCAGGCAAGAGTCCTGGAGTGGGTTGCCATTTCCTTCTCCAATTTATTTCAAAGGGAGGTTATAAAGTGTTTTATAAGAATGGCTCATCCCTATTAACATTGTGCTTCAAAGAAACACTAACAAAAGGGTTTCTGGATCAAGTATAGAAGAACAACACTAATTTATTTCCAATTCTCCAAAATATTTATTAAAGATGACTAAAACAAAAAGACAGTTGGCGAATAAAACTTGCCTTGTTTTGTTCCTTCTAGTTCAATTTAGTGAATTAGGTCTTCTTTAATCTACATCACCCAATTTAATTTTTGATAACCCTGATCCTAATTTGGCTTTAGTCGTTAACTTAATAGGCTTCCTGCATGAAAAAGTGGCACTGAAATGAAAAGTCCTCACACCCAACAATCCTGCTTTTTCAATGAAGTTTGTGGTTTCCCTTGGGGACATCTTCCTTCCTGGCTTGCCAAGGAGGATCTGACAGTAGAATTTTTTCTAGAAAAATCTCATGTCAATCTTTAATCTGCCACTTCTCCCTTAGCCGACTACCAGATTGTTATACTGGTATAAATATATATTAATATAAATAAGCACAAGAAAGACACAGTCAGATATAGGCTTTCCAGGTGGCTCAGTGGTAAAGAATCTGCCTGCCAATTCAAGAGACACAGGAGACTCAGTTTCCATCTCTGGGTCAGGAAGATCCCCTGGAGGAGAAAATGACAACCCACTCCAGTATTCTTGCCTGGAAAATTTCATGGACAGAGGAGCCTGGCGGGCTACAGTCCATTGGGTCACAAAGAGTCGGACACGACTGAGCAACTGAGCATGCATGCATGGTCAGATATACACACCTACAGGTTCATATAAATAGAAATATAGACAAAACAAGGAAGGAGTTCTCAGTACCATAAACAACACAAAAATCCTGCATCAGAGGCCCCTGTGACAAAGTTGAGGTGTTTTCTCACTGGGTGGGCCAATTTCCACATTCTGGGGTCATCCTTTTCTCCTTTGCCACCTGGCCTGAGAGGAAAGGGACACCTTTCCTCTTAAAATACTAAAGTATTTCTCATGCTCAGTTGCAATTCAGATACAGATTACCCATTCCTTACCTACCACAGGATAGAGTGGGGTTCCTTTGTGTGTGTATTAGGGGTGGCCAAGAAATAAAGCTACAATCTTCAAGGAAATACAGCCTAGTGCAAGCTCCAGACTTCTGCATTCAACATTCTTCTGTACATTCTTAATGTTCTGTGGCCTCTCAGGGATTTCTTCCTGAAGTCTTTGATTGCCTCCTGCTTCTTCTGGAACCGGTAAAGATGACCAATTCTCTACAAAGGGAGTGTGGGTGACTTGCCAGTGATACCAGTTGCTAGAATGTGATGGTTTATTTCTCTGTTTGGGTTGGACCCCACTCAAAGTTCACAGCCCTGGATGGCTAAAAGGACCCTGTCCAGAATTCCTGTCCCGGTCTCTTTTCTTCAAGAAGGTGTGTGGGCACGTGTACGTGTGTTTTACACCAAGGAAGGCCGTTAAGTGGAGAAATAGAACAAGATCTGAAAAGTGGGTTGGGGCAGGAATCCTTAACAAGGGCTGAGATGGTTAAGCAGCCTAGGGGTGCTGAATCTTGCCAGCCGAATTACCTAGACTCCAGTTAAGCCGAGGTAAGGATTCTACACCTGTAAACCTCGTGGCCTTAGTAAGTTTCTTGTTTTGTTTGTTCTTTGCCTCTTAGTTTCTCACAATACTTTGAACTCCCACTTGATCTTAACCTGGGCGGATGTGGGAAGTGCGCCTCTAGGGGCCGGGGCGGGGACAGCACTTCAAGGCCCTCTTCGACACCCACCCGGACCGCAGCAGTATACTCGCCACTTAAACCCGGACTGCTGTTTCCTACCTTTTCCTCTTCCAAACAGTGCGTGCCTGGCAGCCGGTGCCGCTCGCCTCTTTGTGATGTAACCTCACACGAAGCGCTCGCAGGGGTAGGATAAAGAAGAAACCAGGTCCGGACGCCCTGTCACCAAAAGCGCACGCCCTTTCTCTCGGCGGGGCTCTCTTGCAACCCCTACTCTTCTCCTACTGCACTTAAGTAGACTATGACCGGACAAACCAGGTCCGGGATGCTTTTCCGCCCTCCCGCCCCTCCACCTCGCTCCAAGTAGCTCTCAACCTTCTCAGACCGCACCCAAGTCTCTGCGGCGCTGCGCCCGCCCCCACCCAGCCTGGGAAGGAAAAGGGACGGGTGCGCGAGAACGGTCCACTCCTCAGCCAGCCCTCCGACTCCTCCTTCCCCTCGCCCCTGGCGCACAACCCCGGGCATTTCTAGCACAAACCTAGCAATGCAATCAGGGGTCCAGAGAGCCGCGGACGGGGCTCGACGGCAGTGAGACCCCCGAGATCTCAGGACGAACTCCGGGTGGTGGATGTCACCATGGACTCTTAAAAGGTCTTAGGACGGATGCCTTGCTCGAACGCCTAGCCTGGTTCTGCGGGCTTTGACCGGTCCTCTTGGTCTTAGAGCACATATCCGCCCGCGTGGAGAGGACTGGGCAGCGTCTCCTCTGTCCCTTCGCACCCTGTCCCCTCTTCAGCCCTCTCCCATTCCCAGCAGACCTTTTAGAAGCCGACTCACTCTTTTCTCCGCTCATGTGGCTTTGCCACTGACCGGACGTCTACCCCACCTGAGCTGGGCGAGCCCGTGCAGTCTCACCTTGCGCGCCCGGGTCTCCTAGGAGCACCTCGGCGGGTCCTGGCACTCCACCCCGCCCCGCCCCGCCTTAGAACTGGGACGCGCAGTCCCCTCTTCACCCCCCAGCCTGCTCGTCCCCGCGCAGAGAGGGAGAAGACGCCGGACTCAGCGGGCGTCGCCGGCCCAGCAGCGAGCCCGGCGGGAGCCAAGCAGCAGTCAGCGCTCGAGAGACGCCGCGGCCGCAGGTCAGACCCAGGAGGGCTCGCGCGTGCACCGGCGCTCAGGGGAAGGTGACTGCGGTGACACCGCCACGCTTTTCTGAGGGAAGGGGAATTCCAGCTTTGGGGCCGCTGCGCCTCCATTCTTAACCCGAGGCTAAAATTAGCCTGTGAAGACCTGTCCTCCACGGCTTGGGAAGACTGGGTTTTTCGGGAAATGGGAATGTTGGGTGGCCTAGTTCTCTTGGACGTAGGGGCTGTCTTTGGGGCGCCTCTTGGTGCCACTGCATCATGTCAGGGAGGGAACTTTGGGCTTTTAGAGCCCAGGCTTTCCCCTTTGGCCCACCCTTGAGACCAAGATGGAATACCTATGGCCTTGACTCATCTTTCCCCTACCCCAGGGAACTCACCACTCTGGTACTTTGGGTCTGAAAAGCAGCCATGTGGGGAAAGAACTAGGCACCTGTGTTCTTTCCAGGTTCTACCACTCCCTGGGGCTTCACTGCCCTGTCATGAGGCTCTGCTTTCCTTTCAAGGTTGCTGGGAAGTAAGTGGTTGTGGCTACCCACCCAGAAGTGGGTATGAAGCATGTCCACTTTGCCCTTCAGGTGTTTCCCTAGCCTGGCCTGAAAGCTCACTGCATGCTTTTTTTTAACTGGTTGAGTGGTACACTGGTGACTGAGGGAAAGGGACAAGACATCCTAGATCAGGGAAGGGGCACTGTGGCCACTTCAGTGGGTCCAGCCTTTTAGCTTTAACTATTCAAAGCTCTTCACTGGGGGTGGAGAGAGTGGCATGCTGAGCTTTTGAATTATGACTGGGCCTAGGTTTTTTTTTTTGTTTGTTTGTTTAATCTCCAGATTGCCTTTAGGAGGTCTTCACTGGCCTTGCACTTCTCAAGGGACTCAGCAGCCTGAGTTCCCCTGCTGCCTCAGTTTCCCCATCATTCCCGGGTGATGTGCTGGCCTGAGAGAGAGAGAGAGAGAGAAGCACCAAACACATGAGCACCTGGTGCTGCATCTCTTCTGAGTCTGCCAAGAGAAGCCAAGCTCCAGCCTACCCTCTCTATATCATATTTACGTTCAGTTCAGTTCAGTTCAGTCACTCAGTCGTGTCCGACTCTTTGAGACCCCATGAATAGCAGCACGCCAGGCCTCCCTGTCCATCACCAACTCCTGGAGTTCACTCAGACTCATGTCCATCGAGTCGGTGATGCCATCCAGCCATCTCATCCTCTGTCGTCCCCTTCTCCTCCTGCCCCCAATCCCTCCCAGCATCAGAGTCCTTTCCAATGAATCAACTCTTCACATGAGGTGGCCAAAGTACTGGAGTTTCAGCTTTAGCATTATTCCTTCCAAAGAGATCCCAGGGCTGATCTCCTTCAGAATGGACTGGTTGGATCTCCTTGCAGTCCAAGGGACCCTCAAGAGTTTTCTCCAACACCACAGTAACACTTGTTAATTTTCTTGCCTTGAATTCAACCTCATTCTCAAATTTGATTTTGGTGACCAGGCTAGGAGGTAGACAGTTTAGGCTTGTATATTCTCATAGCCAGAAGAGGAAACCAAGGTCCAGAGCAGATAAGTGACCTGCCTAAGATCACACTACTGGACTGGCTGCTGCACATCATCCTGGCCTCAACCCAGTCTTCTGGCCGACAAGCAAGACTGTGTCCAGGGAACACATACTGTGGGAAGACGAGTCAAAGCAAGGTTTCCCAGGACTTCCCAGGTGGTCCACTGGTTAAGACTCTGCACTTTCACTGCAAGAGGCATCAGTTCGATCCCTGGTCAGGAAGCTAGAATTCCGAGTGCTGCGTGGCATGGACCAAAAAAAAAAGGGGGGGGGGTTTCAATTAATTTTAGAAAGTAAAGTCCAGGAAGGCAGAGGTTTCTGTCTGCTATATCACTTAGTCTCCAGTGCCCACCGTGTAGTGGGTGCTTATCACGTGTTCATTGAATGAATGAAAGATTCTTGGGAGAGAGTGAGTCCTGCCATTTGCTATATACCTTGGCCTTGGCCCACTCTCATGCCTTGATTTCAAAGGGCTTCCAGAAACCCCGACTCTCCTGAACTGCTAGAGCTCATTTTCTCCATCCTTTGTCTTTTTTCTAGGGTCTCTGTTTTAGGGTGTTCTAACACCTGAGCCCTATTAACATTTTCATCATGAGCTTCCACTTTGCTCTGGTATGGACACTCCTGGTTGGACCATGGATGCCCATGGGTGAGTACAGACTAGAGAAGTGTGGCTAAGAGGAGAGGAACCCAGGATTCTCCAGGATCCTCCAAGGACAGAAGCTGTGTCATTTTCAAGCTGTGTCACTTTGTATCCCTAGTCCCTAGCTAACACAGCACCCTGTACACGGTGAGTGCTCATTTCAAGCCTCTTGATTAGATGAATGGTAATGGAATGAAAAATTTCCCCAAACACACAGAACTAGAGAGCTTTCAATTGTGTCAGTACTTCCTATTGTATTCCTTACAGTCTGGGGGCCCTTTCTCTATCTTCTCTTGTTCTTCATAAAGTCACCTCATAGAGGAAATTACAGATTAGACACACAAAACAAAAAAGAACCTTGGATTCAGGTTGGACCCAAAGCTGAAGCAAAGTCACCAGTGTCTTAAAACAATATGATAAAAACAAAACCCATTAAGATCTGGGAGTTCCTTGGTGGCCTAGTGGTTAGGATTCCTGGCTTTCACTGCCATGGCCTGGGTTCAGTCCCTGGGTCAGGAAATTGAGATCCTGCAAGTTTTGGTGTGCAGCCAAAAAACAAAAAAAAGACACCAGCCCAATAAGTTCCATAAGAGTTTCATCTTGTTACTTCAGCTTTGGACAGCCTCTTACTAGAATCTGAGGCCATTCTCTGTAGTCTGGGTCTCTGCAGAGAAAAGTGGCCTTAAGGGGCCACAAAATAGGTGTAAAAGGGAAAGTCCCTGATCATCAGGGGTAGGAGATGCAAGAAGAGAAAGCAGAGAAAGTCTGTGGAATGATGGGTCTTGGCTGGAGGCCATAGGATGGTGAGACAGACCCTGTAGCTTCTCCCTTGCCAAAGCTGCTCACAGTCCCCTTCCTCCCAGTCCTCTCGTTCCCTGGGCCTTGCATTTTCCATTTTTCCCCCCAGCTCTTGCCTCTTATTTCCAGAGGCATTCTCCCTCATGCCCTACCCAAGAGGTGGCCTCCTTGTTCTGCCATTGGCTCATCATATTTTAGAAATCACATGTGTGTGGCCGCCCTAACTCCTTCCCCAAGTCCTGGATCCTGAGTTGAATTCTTTGCTCAAACATCACAGCCTGAGTCATCATCCATCTCAAATCCCTGCTGAGTTTATGTGTATAAGTGTGCTGATGTGCAGGCTCTGTGGTCATGGGGCAGGAAGGTAGCTCTGAGATCCTGTCCTGGTCTCAGTGGAACGACAATCTCTCTGGCTAATGAGAGTCCTTTTCTTTGCTCTGTTCTCTGAGGTGAGCAGAGAGGGAGCCTAAGCCCTGTAACCTCCTAGTCTAAGGAAAGGAATCTGGCTGGTCATCTGACCTACTGACCAGAAGCATCCTTGCTCCACATATACACTCTTCCTTCTGCCCCCATTTCCTGAGTTCTTCCCTCAACAGCTGAGTGCTTCCTCCTAGATCCTAGTTTTTGGAGAATAAAATAGAATCAGTAGGAGGAATTATGTGGGGAACATAATGCCCCAGAAGAGGAGGCAGCAAGGTTATCCACATGACCAGTCAGTCCCTGATCCCACCCAAGAAACTGGGGAAAAGACCTGTGTAGCAAGAGGCCCCAAAGCCACAGCCCCATGGCTCACACCCTTGCTCTGAGCTCTGCTCAACAGGACAGGGCCAAGCCCCTCTCCATTCTGCCCCTGTCCACAGGTGAGTCACAGAATGACGTTCTTCCCTGGGTGGAAGAGTGGCTGACACTTGCACTGTGTGGTGTTTTAGGGCTGGGAAGAGCTTCTGTCCCCAGGGAGCTGAGGTGTAAGGGCAGTAGATTGCTGCCTCCCTTGTCGCATCGCCACTGCTCTCCTCCACCCTCCTTTTCCTCTCTGGGGTCATTTATCAGTAGACACCAGTTACACAACTTTAGTGCTCCCTGCCGTATTTTCCCACTGAGCAGCTTAAAGATTGGGCTTGAATTTGGACATTACTTTGCCCTGGGTGATCTCCCTCTGCACCCTTCCTCCTTCACTGTGCTGGGTGTCCACTTTCTGCCGCTCCAAGTGCCAGGCTCCCTGAACCCATACCCAGCCTGTCCTCTGGGGCACTGACTTGCTCAGCTACTCCTTCCCTCTGTTCTCACACAGGATCTCAGAACTCCATTTCATGGGAGGTGCAGCGATTTGATGGGTGGTACAACAACCTCATGGAGCACAGATGGGGCAGCAAAGGTAGGTGAGAGCCAAGTGGAGACCAGAGCTGCAAGGTCAGGATAATAGTCACCACTAAAGGGCAAGGGCTGGCTGGTACCCGGAAAAGCCCCTTCATTCCTAAGGTCTTAGAATCTGTGGTTTGGAGAGGAGCTTGAGGAGGGGCCCGGGAGCCCCCTGAGAATTCATCCTGGTGCTTCTCTCTCCTCCACTAGGCTCTCGGCTACAGCGTCTGGTCCCAGCTAGCTATGCAGATGGCGTGTACCAGCCCCTGGGAGAGCCTCACCTGCCCAACCCCCGGGCCCTGAGCAACACCACCATGAGGGGCCCCGCAGGGCTGGCCTCGCTGCAAAACCGCACAGTGCTGGGGGTCTTCTTCGGTTAGGGCCTCAACCTCTGGGGAAGGGAGGTCTGCGGGGTCAGCTGGACACCTCTGAGTCATCAGGGAGTGACAGAGAGAAGTGACGGAGGGTCTGAGAGAGAGGTGTGAGAGATGGAAGAGGAGTCAGTGGGGTGGTGGGGTAGGCATGGGAGCAGGGGGAGAAGAGAGAGGCATAAATCTGCACCACCTTAAGCTATTGATGGGAGTGGGAAGAGAGGACCATGGGCATAATCCTGAAGGGCTCATGGTGGGACTCTGTTTAACTTTGCCCCTGTGGCTCCTAGGACAGCTTCAGGGCAGGGTGCTGATTCTGGTATGAAGGCTGAGGATGGGGGTGCTAGGTGGGCCTGACCCCACTGACTGGGGGTTGTTGTCTCTGAGCAGGAATGCTCAGCTCCTGTTGGCCATCCCTGGTGCCCATACTTGCTTTCCAATGTGCAGCATCCCACTCAGGCTGGCAGGCCCTCTGGGCAGGCTGCTCCCAGCTGCATGTCGCAGCCAGTGCTGCCAGCCCTGCTGCCCAGGCACACTCACAGGCACCTCCCAGTTACCAAGGAGAAGCCCAAACTTGACAATGAAAACAGTTTGGACAAAGGGTTGGTAGGGGGTGGGGAGGTCAAGGCTTAGACTTGCCCGTAATGGCTTCTGAGTGTTTTAAAGCTTGAAAGGAAGGAGCTGGGGGTCTACATACACGGCCGAGGGGCCCTCTGCTGGCCCCACCAAGCCCTCCCCAATTGCTGGCAGGCTACCACGTGCTGTCGGACCTGGTCAGCGTGGAAAAGTCTGGCTGCCCAGCCGAGTTCCTCAACATCCACATCCCGCCCGGAGACCCCGTGTTCGACCGCGACCAGAGCGGGGACGTGGTCCTGCCCTTCCAGAGGAGTCGCTGGGACCCCGAGACCGGACAGAGCCCCAGCAACCCCCGGGACCTGGTGAGCGCGGCAGGCGGGGCTGGGGGGCTGGCGGGACCCGAGGCAACCGCGGAGAGGACCCCATCCCGCCGCACCCACGACACCCGCGGGCCCTCACCCCTCCCGGACCCGCCTGGTCTCCCGACCCCCGGCTCAGCCTCCCGCCGTCCCCGCAGACCAACGAGGTGACCGGCTGGCTGGACGGCAGCGCCATCTATGGCTCCTCGCACTCCTGGAGCGACGAGCTGCGGAGCTTCTCCGGGGGGGAACTGGCGTCGGGGCCCGACCCCGCCTTCCCGCGGGCCGCGCAGGCCCCGCTGCTCATGTGGACGCCGCCAGATCCCACCACTGGCCGCCGCGGGCCGCGGGGGCTATACGGTGAGGCGGCGGGGCCGGGCGGGGCGCGGTCGAGGGACGGCGAGGGGCGCCCCGCGGTCCAGCCCGCGCTCATCTCCTCCCTGCGTTCCCGCGGCGCGTGCAGCCTTCGGGGCCGAGCGAGGGAACCGCGAGCCCTTCCTGCAGGCGCTGGGTTTGCTCTGGTTCCGCTATCACAACCTGTGGGCGCAGAAGCTGGCCAGCCGCTACCCGCTGTGGGGGGACGAGGAGCTGTTCCAGCACGCGCGCAAGAGGGTCATCGCCACCTACCAGGTGGGTCCCCCCACGGCCTGGTCCCCGGGAGACTCCAGAGCCCTCGGTCCTGGACCACCCCGCCAGAAACCACCACCCCCCTTCCCAGAGAGCTGCCATCTAGGAGAAGTCCCTGAGGGTGATAAGCAGGCAAAGCGCTACTCTCGCAGGAGGTTTTCTGATGATTATTTCGCAGCCCGCTCCCCACCCACCTGCCCTGGTTGCCTGTGGGGAACAGGAACCTCCGCACCTCTCCTGTCCGAGAGTCTCTCCCGTGACTGCCCCTGCCTGGTCCTCATCTCCCTCCTAAGCCTTCCTTGAACTCAGATCCCTCGTGGCCTGGTTGCTCCAGCGCTGGCCTCCCCCTTTCCCCTCTCTTGACCCTCAGAACATCGCCATGTATGAGTGGCTGCCCAGCTTCCTGCGAAAAATGCCCCCTGAATATGCAGGTGAGGGGATGGGGAGGAAGGAAGGGAAAGCTTGCTGGAACTTTTTTTGGTGGGGGCGGGGTTAAGTTGGGTGATTTAAGTGCTAAATCTTACCAATGCTATCTCCTCTTCGCTCCGGCCAGGATACCGCCCTTTCCTGGACCCCAATATCTCCCCAGAGTTCCTGGCTGCCTCTGAGCAGTTCTTCTCCACCATGGTGCCCCCTGGCGTCTACATGAGGTGAGAGAGGGACTCAGGTGTTTGTGTGTGGAGGGCTGGGGGTACAGATTGAGAAAAATCTGCCCTCAGGACAGGCTTATCAATCTGAAGTATGCCCATTCCCCAGAGAACAGTGACTAGGGAAGGAAAGAAGGACAACAATTGTTTTAAAAAATACATCACTGTGCGTCATTTATTTGGCCGAGCCAGCTCTTGGTTGCGGCAGGTGGGATCTTCAGTCGTCATTGCAGCATACAGGATATTTTAGTTGCAGCACGTGGGATCTAGTTTCCAGACCAGAGCTCAACCCGAGTCCCCTGCATTATGAGCAGAGTCTTAGCCACTGGACCACCAGGGAAGTCCCCTTCAGCGGTTTTTAAGCACCTTAATGTCCACTTTTTTGCAACCGGTGTAGATATTAATCCCCCCAATTAAAGACCGGTTAATTGAGGTTCAGAGGGTGAATCACAAAGCCCCTAGGTCTGCACCTCAGGTGTTGACACTACACTGGCATTTTTAGCTATAAGAACAGAACATGGGGCTTATAAGCCTTTGGAGGGCATTACAATAAAAATGCATGAGAGCTGAAGAAAAGTGTTGGCTCCAGAATAACAAGAGGGAAACTTTAAAAACATACATATTAAGTTAGAAGTATATAAAACAAAGCATGGCAGTCTATTTTTTTTCCAGCTGCATTATAATTGAAAACAATTCATGGATTAGATTTTTTTACTCTAGAACAATTTCTGGATATGGCTGATGATGGCTAAGAAATTGTAGTACTTGAGTTATCCATAGACAAGTAATTTCAAAAAAATGATTAATAATCCCTTTTATATGTTTTCATTTACATACATAAATATACATATATATATATAAAGAATGTTGCCCACCATCCAGTTCCACAAGGAACCACTTGTGGAATTGACCACTGCAGCTATCTTCCAACAGTATACCCTGAAAAAAAATCTGGGACAAAAAAAAGGATAAGGCACTCTGTGCTTTGGAAAAACAGATTCATTAGATAGATAGAGATATCTCAGAAAAAAAATTTTTAATGAACCCATATTCTTTTATCTCCTCATACATAGAAAAACACAAAAACCATTAACCAAGATAACTGATCCTCATGACTAGCAGTAACCTTCTTCAGAGATGAGTGTTTGCACCCATTCTCTAGCCAAAATCATATATATACACTAGCTTCTCTCCCAGCCTTTTTGGACCAGTCCTCTCAGAGCTACTCAGAGACTGTTTCCTGGACTATAGTCCTCAGTAAGTTCCCTGAATAAAACTGGAACTCACAACTCTTATGTTGTGCATTTTTTTCCATTGATAGTTTATCTATAACTGTATCTATATCCATATCCATATCTTTATATGTCAAGAGAGAGTGAGAGAGAATGAAACATGGCAAAATATGGGATACAGTTTTAGAAATTTGGTCTAATGTGGAGAGAGGGACCTTCCAAAAATCAGATTGTTCAGGTCCTGACCACACACCACTTTAGGGAAGCAATGACCTGGGTCCTTGGCTCTAGCTTTGGAGACCAGAGCTGATGCGTGCCTGACATTAGGACTTCATAGCCTCAGTCACCACTAACCTGCTCCTTTCATTTCAGAAATGCCAGCTGCCACTTCCAGGGGGTCGGCAATAGGAACTCAAGTGTCCCCAGAGCTCTCCGGGTCTGCAACAGCTACTGGAGCCGAGAGGTCAGGATTGAGGGTGTGTGTGTGTGTGTGTGTGTGTGTGTGTGTGTGTCTGAGGGTGTGTGGTAAAGGTGGGCAGTGGCTGAGGCAGCTGGGATGGGCTGGGGTGGAGGAGGCAGCCCAGGGCACCTCAGCCTTCTCCCCTACCAGTGTCTGAGATGGCCAGGTAGCTGTGCACGTCAAACATCAGTCCTCCTCCCCCACCTCAGGGCAGTGTGAGGGGCTGTGCCCATGTGGCTCTATATGTGTCACTTCTTCCTAGGTTTTCCTTCCCCACTGTAGGCACTGGAGTACCCCAGTCACCCCTTCCCCTAAGGAAACTTCCCAGTTAGACACACCTGGGCAGCATGTGAATGTACATGTGTGAGGAGGGCAAGGTGGAGGGAGGAATTCTGAGAGATTAACAGGAATCATCTGTCCAGGCCACTAGGGGTGAGGAGCATTAACCATTCGTTTAAAGCAACATCAGATACTCCACGTAGTATGTTCATAGAGGGCAGGGAAGAGGAAAGAGGGAAGAGGAAAGCAGAGTCATAGATCTGGGCTGAAAGAGACGTCAGTGTCCGGCTAATACCTTTGTATCATTATACTTATTTTATTTTATTAATAAGGCCCTTTTCTTAAGGGCAGGACACTGAGTTCAGAGAGGTCCTGTCACACAACTGGTTGCTAACAGAGCAAGGGCCAAGACCTAGACCTAGTGCCTTTGGCAACCATACTATCAAGTTTCCTAAGACAGAAGTAAAGTTTTAGGTCCCTTGTGCTTGTGGAGACCTGTGTCCTAGCAGCATGCGCTCTGGATGGATGGGGACATTGTTCATCCTGAGTAGGGGATCAAGCTGTAGAGGAGGAATGATCCTCCAGTTTGGGAGCAAACAGCAGGACTGGGTGGGCCCAGGACCCAAAGTGTGGGGTTGAGGGAGCCTGACTGCCCAACATCTGGCTCCTTTAGCCACACCTCTCCCCTCTCCCCACCCGTAAAGCACCCCAACCTACAAAGAGCTGAAGATGTGGATGCGCTGCTGCTGGGCATGGCCTCCCAGATTGCTGAGCGAGAGGACCATGTGGTGGTGGAGGATGTGCGAGGTAAGGCTGAGGCTGTTCCTGTAGGCTATGCAGCCCTGGCCCCTGGGAAGAAGTTCAGTGGGAGCTCCAGAACCTGGCAGGGAGGCATGCTGGGTGGGGAGGACGGGGGGTGGGGAACCTGCACTCTCTCATTGCTGACGGAGCTTCTGACCTGTAGACCACAGCTCCCTCTGTGTGGGTAGCTGGGGTCCCAGGGCGGATGGGAACCTGGACATGAGGTCCACGAGCTCCCTCAGACTTTTCGGTATCTCATCTCCAGATTTCTGGCCTGGGCCACTGAAGTTTTCCCGAACAGACCACCTGGCCAGTTGCCTGCTCCGGGGCCGAGATCTGGGCCTGCCCTCTTACACCAAGGCCAGAGCAACCTTGGGCCTGCCTCCAGTTACCAGATGGCAGGACATCAACCCAGCCCTCTCAGGGAGTGATGGCACTGTGAGAAGGGGTTGGGCCCCTCGTGGTAGGGCCGGTGGGGGAGGTCCAGGGCACACTGAGTTGAGACACAGAAGGCAGACAGCAAGACACAGGCAACAGAGACAAGCACCTGGTGAGAGGGGCAGAGCTCACCCAGGTCGCTTTTCCCAGGATCACACACCAGGATGGAAGTTACCAAACCAGCAGGATCAGGTTTAGACTCTGTGATTGTGCAGATCCAGCAAATGTTTAGAGAGCATCTGTTGCACTTGATAGGTAGGGTTCATCTCATTTACTCTTCCCAACAACTCCCTGAATGAGCTTGCTGCTGCTGTTGCTGCTAAGTCTCTTCAGTCGTGTCTGACTCTGTGCGACCCCATAGACAGCAACCCACCAGGCTCCCCCATCCCTGGGATTGTCAAGGCAAGAACACTGGAGTGGGTTGCCATTTCCTTCTCCAATGCATGAAAGTGAAAAGTGTAAGTGAAGTCACTCAGTCGTGTCCGACTCTTAGTGACCCCATGGACTGCAGCCTACCAGCCTCCTCCGTCCATGGGATTTTCCAGGCAAGAGTACTGGAGTGGGGTGCCATTGCCTAGCAGGTCCTTAATTCAGAAACAAACTGTACTTTCATACGCCAATATTCAAGCTGTTTTTGGAGAGTCAGCTATCACACTCTGAGCTATCACCTGGGCAAACAGCGTGGCCTGCCAGCCAGCAGACCGGTTCTGGCTGCCTTACCTTTTGGGCACAGCATTGCTTCTACAGTTGTGCTCAGTCACTTCAGTCGTGTCTGACTCTTTGCAACCCCATGGACCGTAGCCAGTCAGGCTCCTCTGTCCATGAGGTTTTTCCAACAAGAATACTGGAGTGGGTTTCCATATCTCTTCCAGGGGATCTTCCTGACCCAGAGATTGAATCCTCATCTCCTGCCTCTCCTGCATTGGAAGTGGATTCTTTACCTCTGAGCCACTGGGGAAGCTAGCAGTAAATAATTATTTTATTGCTTTTGCCCTCACTATTTTATAAAATTATTGGAAAGTGGAGAATTGAAAGGTTATAAAGAAGTGATATGTCCATGAGGCTTGAAACCTTTATAAAATCAACATGTAGATAGGAATCACCAGCTATGCCAAAGGCAGCAAATCCTTAACTTCAGTTGGGCCTCATTGGAATTAAGCTGGTCCAGTGCTCAGATGGTAAAGACTCTGTTTGCAATGCAGGATACCTGGGTTCAATCCTGGGGTTGGGAAGACCCACCTGGAAGAGAGCATGGCAACCCACTTTAGTATTCTTGCCTGGAGAATCCCATGGACAGAGAAGCCTGGTGGGCTACAGTCCATGGGGTCTCAAAGGGTCAGACCCGACTGAGAGACCAAGCACAGCACAGCACACAGTGCTTATTTACATTGTGGAGAAAAGAACTACAGTAAAAGTCGGGGGGACGACATTGTTCGTATACTGTCTCTAAAAGGCAATGGATATGAAGGGATTTGATTTTCCAAACTTTTTTTAACCTGTAAAGATTAGAACCTTTTTCTGACTCATCATTCAACCATTCAACTTTTGTGCTGATTTTGACCCTTCAACTGTCATACCTTTTCAAGTACAAGTCACCTAGGGGACTGCCTGCCTGTTTTAACTTGATAAAATACGCAGCTGAGTCTGTGAGAGAATTCTCATAAATGAGTCAACTTATAGAAAGCATTCAGAGCAGTGCCCAGGGCATAATGAGTGATTTATTGTCACTGTCACTTTTTAATGATGATCCCTGGGGCTGATCTCTGGGAGCCAGCTCTTGGCTGGAGGGCAGGTACCCGATCTTTGCACCTCTCCCTTCTTGGCTCCAGGTGCTGGAGGCCACGGCGGCCCTGTACAACCAGGACCTGTCCCGGCTGGAGCTACTCCCTGGGGGGCTCCTGGAGAGCCACGGGGATCCTGGACCCCTCTTCAGCACCATCGTCCTTGATCAGTTTGTGCGACTGCGGGATGGCGACCGCTACTGGTTTGAGAACAGCAAGAATGGGTAAAGCCTGCCTGGCTCCCGCCCCAGACTCTGTCTCGGCCTGGACCCCAGACCCTCTGCCTGCAAATGGCCCCCATGGACCCTTGACTCCCAGCTGACCCACCACTCCCACCCCAACATTCTGTTATCTTTTCCTTCATCTGGGTTCCTGGGCCTAGGGGCCTGCCTCTCTCACCCATCTCAATAGCTCCCCACCTCTCCCACTCCCAGGCTGTTTTCTGAAAGAGAGATTGCAGAGATCAGAAACACTTCCCTACGGGATGTCCTAGTAGCTGTCACCAAGGTGGACCCTGGTGCCCTGCAGCCCAGTGTCTTCTTCTGGCATGCTGGTGAGTGGCCCGGGGCACTTGGTGGGGTTTGGGATCTGGTGCCTCAGCCCTCCCAAGCTGGGGACTTGGTTCAGGGTGGCTGGGCAGTAGACTTCATGTGGGGAGTGACCCTGATTCTGCCCCCAAAGACTTGGGTTCTGGGGCCCCAGGTGGCCACATACAGCCATGTAGGGTCCCATCTGCAAAACCCCAACAGGTACCCAAGCGAGGATAGTACTGAGATGCGGAGACCTGGTGAGGAGGCTCACATTTGGCCAGGATGGTTATAGCATAGTGGGGGCCAAGCTATCCTTTGTTGTTGTTGTTGTTGCATTGCTAAGTTGTGTCCAACTCTTTGCAACCCCATGGAGACTACAACATACCAGGCTCCTCTATCCTTCATTACCTGCTGGAGTTTGCTCAAATTCATGTCCATTGAGTCAGTGATGCCATCCAAGCATCTCATCCTCTGCCACCCCTTTCTCTTTTTGCCTTCAATCTTTCCCAGCATCAGGGTCTTTTCCAATGAGTTGGCTCTTCACATCAGGTGGCCAAGGATATCCTAATCCCACTGCAGTGATGAGGGAAGGGCTCTATGTGTGTGTGGGTGTGTATTATGTGCATGTCGGGGAGAGACAGGTTGAGGTTCATTTTTTATCCCACATGTTACCCAAGTAGGCAGATGCCACATTCTTGGTACAATGGCAGGGGTAAGAAGCCCCCTTTCCTCTGCTCCCCAAAACTTTTTCTGCCACCCTAACCTCCTTGGTGATCCTCTCCTAGAGCTTGTGGCCCAGCATCCCCAGGCCTATACATTCCTCTTTCTCCCCAGGAGACCCCTGCCCACAGCCAGGACAGCTCAGCACCGAAGGCCTGCCAGCCTGTGCTCCCCCCATCATTCGGGACTATTTTGAAGGCAGTGGATTTGGCTTCGGGGTCACCATCGGGACTCTGTGCTGTTTCCCCTTGGGTAAAAGTGATGGGCAGGGTGGGGCTGGGTGAGAGGTGTCGGCTGGGGGGTGGGGTCAGCTGCATCTATGACAACCAACCAGTGCAGAGTACTGTTCCTCCAAGGAGATGAAAACATCACAGCAGGCAGGACGTGAGAAGTATTAAAGCTACACACAAGTCAGGTCCAGGGGGAATTGTCTTCCCGTTCTTCTGGGGTCTGTCACAGGGCCCAGATTGGTTCAGGAGCCATGGGCAACCCACAATCCACAGCAGTTTGCAGGAGCCTGGGCGTGGGAAACTGTCAGAAGCAAATGCCTACCTGAGGAGCAGGTCTGGGATGTAGCTGCTGGGGCAAAGGCTTGGGACTTAGTCTTTGACTAAGTGTGTGGATCAATCAGCAGTCTGGTAGAGTGGGTCCAGTCTCTGACACAAAGACCAATTTCTAGCTGGGAAGGGACCCGAGTGGTAGAAGCAGGCAAGTGTAGGCAGGCACCTTAGATGCTCCACAAAGCTTCCTGTGGGATGCAGAGCACCTCCCTCCCAGGGCACTTCATAATTTGAGACAACTGAATAGGAGGTGAGGACAGCAGGGGTTCTTCCCAAGGAAAGAAACCTGGGAAAGAAGCCACTGATTTCCCCAGATCTCTACCTTCCTCTGAGCATCCTACTGCCTCTGCCTCTCAGTGAGCCTGCTCAGTGCCTGGATCGTTGCCCAACTCCGGAGGAGAAATTTAAAGAGACTCCAGGGCCAAAACCGCCAGAGCATCATGTGTGAGAAGCTCGTGGGGGGCATAAAAGGTAGGCCTGGGGCTGGCCAGGATCAGGGAGGGGAGATCATGACTCCAGGCTGCAGCTCCTGCATCCCTTAACAGCCTAGGGCAAAGGCTTTCCTTTTCTAGGCCTCTGGACAGGCCGGGTCAGGCGGGAAGAGTCACTGGGGCATTAGGAGGAGTCGGATCAGGAGTCCTCCATCCTCCTTAGCTCCTCACGATGGTCCCCCCAAAAAACAGAATGTGATAGACTCACAAGGAGGAGTCACAGGACCCTGCCTACATTTCACAGGCTCATTGTGATGCACAAATTCCCAAGAACTGCTGCTTTGCAGTGTCTCACGCTGGAATTTCAGGCAACAGGAAGTCATTAAAGAAGGTCTAGAGTCACATTCACTGAGGACTGGAATCTTGGTTCCACCCCTATGGGCTATTGGACTTCAGGCAAATTTTAACCTGTCTAAACCTATTTTTTTCTCATCTGTAACATGATAATAACAATAGCACTAACCTCATAGATTTGTGAAGATTAAATAAAGTAGTTCACACAAAGCACTCGGTACAGTGTTGGACACATAGTCAATACTCGGAATGTGGTAGTTATGCTGCTAATGGACTAGAGGCGTGACTGTCGGCAGGGGATGACTGCCAGAACCCAGGACAGGACATGGAGCTCAGAGGCCTTGATCTAACTCCAGCCCTGAACCAGCCCTCTTCCTCCCGGAGGCGGAGGCGGCGGAGGGCTGGGGCGTGGGGAGGAAGCCCCCAGTTGACCCAGCCTCATCTCTCTCCAGCAATAGAATGGCAGGGCTACAAGGAGCCCTGCCGGCCTGTGCTGGTGCACCTGCAGCCCGGGCAGATCCACGTGGTAGATGGCAGGCTCTCCGTGCTCCGCACCGTCCAGCTGCAGCCCCCACAGCAAGTCAACCTCATCCTGTCCAGCAACCACGGACGCCGTGCCCTGCTGCTCAAGATCCCCAAGGAGTATGACCTGGTATGGCCCAGACGGCCCCTGGCTCTTTGTCCACAGCCACAGCCATGGGGGCAGCCAGGTGGAGGCGAGGGGCCCCAGGCCAGGCAGGGTTTCTGGCTCCTAGTCCCTGGGTGGAGTGCTAGATAGTGAGATAAACTAGAATGCGTCTGTGCTGCTGAGTCTTCTGGATACCACAGTCTCAACTGTCCCTTTTGCTCCTGCAGACTCAGTCTGCCCCCTTCCTTTCTACGAATGCCGTGGCAGGCCCTATTTGAGTGTCCTTAGAAGAAGCTGGGCCCTCTTTCCTGTCCCTGGCTGCTGAATCTGGTGAATTCGAGATTTGGAGGGGAGCTCAGTCAGATGCTGGTCTTTGACTCTGACTCTGTTGAGCTCCAGGGCCTCTCCATCCTCTGCCCTTCCCGCCTTCCCCTCCCTTCTCCAGTATGGAGTAGAGAGGAAAAATAGCTTTGCACACGTGCCTCTGCGTGCTACCTCTGCACCTACAAGCAAGCCACCTAACTCCATGGAGCCCAGGAGTAACAATATCTCTTTGGCCGGGGTACTTTTTCCAGTGCCCCCTGCCCGCTCCCCCCGCACCACCACCCCCCAAAAAAACAAGATTCACGTAAACCTTCTGGCCTTACAAGGCCTTGATACATGGTCGTTCTCCTGATGGCTCCTCCATAGGTGCTGCTATTTGACCTGGAGGAAGAACGGCAGGTGATGGTGGAGAGCCTGCGGGGCGCTCTGAAGGAGAGTGGGCTGAGCTTCCAGGAGTGGGAGCTGCGAGAGCAGGAGTTGATGAGGGGCGCAGTGACACGGGAGCAGCGTAGCCACCTCCTGGAGACCTTTTTCAGGCACCTTTTCTCCCAGGTGTGTATGTGGGATTGGTTCTGTCCACATGGGTCTGCCTGTAGTGGTATACCTGTGTGAGGCCAGGGGGTGACACCAGAGAAGGTTAGAAGCCCCGAGTTCTTAGTTAACAATCAACTCTGCTGTGATTTTGGCCAAGTTACCTGACCTTGCTGTAAGGAGATGTTCCTGCCCACTTCCCAAGCCCACCCTCATCTGTAAGACTCCAGGGAGGCAATGCCCAGGAAGGGGGTTATCTGAATGTGTCACTTCTTATTTCACTCCTCACAGCTAACCACTTTGCTGCCCTCATGCAGCTCATCCTGCCCCAGTGGCTGCAGGAACTTAGGGTGAGATGAGCAGTATGGGGGCCCTTGGTCACGTGTCCTTGGGGGAGCACAGCTGTCAGAGGCCTCGATGGGACATTAGTGTCCACCTTGCAGATTTTTGAGTCTATTGGGAGATGTGGGTAAACAAGATAAGAAGAGAATTGCAAGGTCTTGAGTCCCTATCTGGTATGGAAATGCAGGCAGCCTGGGAGCAGAATAGTTGAGAGGAGAAGCTTGGGAGATAAAGGATAAATACAGCCTGGGCCCCCACTGGTGGAGTTTATCATCCCACCAGGAAGATGGTGTGAGCACAGGAAGAAAGATAACCGGGAAGAATGACAGCTACAAAAGAGATCCAGGAAGTAAGTGGTCTAAGAGTTCAGAAAAGGTAGCAAGGCTTCAGGTCGATGTAAGGTAGTCTTGGTGGAGGTGAGATTTGGCAAGCACTCAAAAAAAGTTGGAAAAATTTTGTCTCAGAAGAAAGCAGCATGAAGGGCTGAGCAGAGATGCCTAGTAGAGGGGAAGAAAATGAATGTTTGAGGTGAAGGAGCGGGGCTGGCTGACTGGGGAAAGGATTTATGAAGGAAGGTGTTATTTAATGGTCATTCATTACATGCAAGGCACCATGCCATGTCATTCACTCCTCCAACAAGCTGAACCCGAGTGTGTAGGAGAGTGGAGGGACCCCCACTGGGGTGACTCATTGCCAGGACCTGGGCACCTCCTCTCAGCTTAGGACCCAAAGTGCTCTGGGAACTCCCTGTGCTGGGAACTGTCAAGGGTGTGTTACTGTATTCTGCGGGTAGCTGCCAACCCTTTCTGTCTGCTCAGTGCTTTCAAAATATTTTCCATACAACCTCTGATTGATTCTCACAATAACCCTGTGATATAAGAAAGACAGGTGAGGAAATGAATGCCAGACAGCTGAATAGACTTACCTGAGGTCATGCAGTGTGAGTGGGTGGCAGAGTTGGGACATGAACCCCGATCTCTTGCCTCCAGCCCCAGGCTCTTTCTACCACAGCACCTTGCTTGAAGCAATGAGGTTTAGCTCATGAAATCACAGCCAGCCCTGGACCTGGAGGCCCCCAGCTGACAGGCAGGGAGGACAGGTGCAGTAGCCTGCTTCCCTCACTGTCTGTCTTTATGATCAGGCAGCCCCTGAGAGGGTGGGCTAAGATGATCTGCCATGAGAATTCCTCTTGCCCCAGCCCAACGTGTTCTCAGCCCAGCTGAGGATGTTCTCAGTCAAAACTCCTTTGGAGATAAGAGACACTTGCTCAAGCTAGCACTGACAAAGGGTCAGTGACTCTGAGGACATAGTGGTGTCTCAGGAAGTCCAAAGAGAAGACTGTGATCTGGCCTGAAAGGGACCAGGAAAGGGAAAGCTGTCATCAAACAAGGCCACTTTTGTCTCAGGCTGCCTTCATTTTCTCCATGCCTCTGCTTCCTTTTATTTATTTATTTGGCTGTGCCAGGTCTTAGTTGCGGCATGCTAGAACTTTACTTGTGGCATGTGGGATCTAATTCCCTAACCAGGGATCGAACCCAGGCCCCTGCACAGAGTCTTGGCCACTGGACCACCATAGAAGTCCAACCCCCCGCCCCCCACTTTCTCCTGTCTCTGTGTCTCTGAGCACATGAAGGAGCAGTGTGGTTGTTTTCTTACACTCAGGTCAAGACTGTCCTGGGACCTCCCAGTCTCAATTTCAGACCTTCTTCTTGGGTCAAGTGTGCATCCCTGGTCCAATCAGCTAATACAGAGGCCCAGGGACCACCCACAGGGCTGATGGGCTAGTGCTTAGTGGTGGGGCTGCTGAGCTGTCACCTTAAAAGGTGGCACCAAAAGCCTGCACTGGCCTTCAAGTCAAGGAAGCCTTGTCTTTTTCTCTCCCCTCTCTGCTGCTGCCCAAGTACAGGTGCTGGACATCAACCAGGCAGATGCAGGGGCCCTGCCCCTGGACTCATCGCAGAAGGTGCAGGAGGCCCTGACGTGTGAGCTGAGCCGGGCCGAGTTTGCTGAGTCCCTGGGCCTCAAGCCCCAGGACATGTTTGTGGAGTCCATGTTTTCTCTGGCCGACAAAGACGGCAATGGCTACCTGTCCTTCCGGGAGTTCCTCGATATCCTGGTGGTCTTCATGAAAGGTGAGGGAAGAGGGAGTGATTACCTAGAGAGGAAGAGATGAGAAGAGCTGGAGACTGAGGCTGGAGTGCAGCTGACCTGTTAAGACACGGGGAAGTACTGGGGCCAGGTCTCCAGTTGTGGCAGACACCTGGGAATGCCTGGGTAGGGGTCAGGAAGCAGAGCAAACCCTGGCTGTGTCCAGCAGCGGGTCGATCCAGTGTGAGGCTCCTCCTGGCCAGCCTGGGGTGTAGGCAGGTGGGCCGAGGCTCTCACAGGGTCCTTCTTCTCCCAGGCTCCCCCGAGGAGAAGTCTCGCCTTATGTTCCGCATGTATGACTTTGATGGGAATGGCCTCATTTCCAAGGATGAGTTCATCAGAATGCTGAGGTTGGTGCTGCAGGAGAGCTGGGAGAGTGGGCCAGAGCAGGAACTGTGGGGAAGAGAGGGGGGCCATGAAGGAGGGAGCAGGAGGTAAACAGTATAGAGTCCATATAGCCAGAGACTGCTGTAACTAGGAGAGGGCTTGGAGTTTAGTCAGTCAGGACCCTTCCATGCTGGCTCAGCTCTGAAGGCCTGTTGGCATGGCCTTGCATCTAAGCTGCAGGCTGCTTGTTGGGACCTGATGGCTTTCCTCCCCCTGGCCCCAGGTCCTTCATCGAGATCTCCAACAACTGCCTGACCAAGACCCAGCTGGCCGAGGTGGTGGAGTCCATGTTCCGGGAGTCAGGCTTCCAGGACAAGCAGGAGCTGACGTGGGAGGACTTCCACTTCATGCTGCGGGACCATGACAGCGAGCTCCGCTTCACGCAGCTCTGTGTCAAAGGTGGGGCAGCCAGCTGGGCATGGCTAACTCAGTTAGTAGGCACAGCATTTACCTGCCTAGGGTCCATGCGCTTTGAGGTGCCATGGAGATGTTTATATATTTTTTATAGTCAGAAGAATTAACATAATAATGGTGATAAATATGTTATGTATCCAGCCTGGATTATATTCTTCTTTATACTAACATAATTATTAAAATATATTTTTTAATGCAGAAAGGCAGTAGTGCCCATGGCCCGGAAAAGTCATAGTGCAACCCTGCTAGTGGGGTGGGCAGGGTCAGGATAGGGTGGGGGATTGCAGCTGGAATTCTGCTTTCCTGTCAAAGGCCCCAGTGCCTGGTGCCCACATCAGGAGGGAAGACATGTCTCCTTGTATCTGGCCATACCCATCTCAGCTGGGATGTCTGATAGTGGCAGTGAGCTGCTGGTTTTGTTTCCTACCTTACCCGTTGGAGGAGTGCTCATTAAATGTTTGCTGAGTATATGGAGTCCCATTCTATTTTTTTCCCCTCCCCCTGACTACCTGCTCCACCTATGTCTGACTCAGGTGAGTAGGGGCTAGAGTCAGGGTGAGGAGGGGCCAGGTAGCAGGCAGAGGGACTGCCTGTGGCCTCCTCTGGGCTGTTACAGAGTCTTCACAGCCTGGAATTCTCACTGGGACATGTTGAGACCAAACCCAGTCCCTCCCAGTATTATGAGAATTTGGGGGGCTGAGCAGCCCAGATGGGGTGAGGGGTGAATTGTATAAGACACAGCTGGGCCTCTGGTCAGGGCTTCTGGTCCCCAGAGTGAGAGGGGAGTTGGTAGAGAACAGACCCAGCACTCCTGATTCTGCAATTTCCCACCTTTCCCAGACAGGCACCTAGGCCTGAAGAGCGGGGACAGGTGCCAGGAATTGAGCCTAGACCAGAATCCTGGGGGCATCCAGGACCAGGCTTGAGGATTAAGTTGAGTGTTAGCATTGAGTACTATTCTGCTTGGTTTTTAATTGTTGTTGTGCTTTGCTGTTTCCTCTGTATTTCACTTGGAAACATTATGAACCTGCAGGAAAGGGGTAAGAATGGTACAAGGAGCATCCCTTTGCCCTTCACCTACATTCGCCATTTGTTACCATTTTCCCACATCTGTTGTTTGCTGAACCATTTGAGAGGACAGACATCTATACTTTGTTTTAAAACACTCATTTCATTAAATTCAGTTTAGTCACTTTGGCCTCTGGGCTGTAGACCAGGGTAATCTTCAAGGCTGGTTTTGCACTTGAAAGTGACCTGGATATTCCCAGGCCTCCTGTGAGAACCTGGATTTGCAGCTCAGTCCTGCCCTGCCCCTTACCGCTGGCAGCTTCTGGGAGGGTTCCTCCCAACCCCTAACATTTTATTACAAGCACTTTCAAACACAGAAAAGGGGAAAGAATTTTATAGTCATCTCCCATACATGTACTACCTAGAGTCTACACTTAACTCCAGGGAGTTTTTAAGCCAGAGGGTCTTTAGCAGGGTTTTGTGGCTGAGTAGTCTTAGCAGGCAGGTTGTGTACAGTTCCTGAACCCTAGCCCACAAGCCTGATACCAGTCTCAGGTGTGGGACTGAAACTGGACATATACTCAGGGGAGCCTGCGTGGCCACCTTGGTTTCGAACCCTTTCCCTAACCCTTCATGGCTGAGTCTAGCTACCACTGGGATCACAGACTGAGGCTGGCTCACCCAGAGGCAGTGTACTGGCCAGGGGCCCTCTACAGTGTCCGGACATGGGGTGAGTGGTGTGCATTTGAGATAGGTCCTCCTGGGCCCTGGACCCTGAGCTTCTAGCTAGCCTGGCTCTGCACTGCAGGGGTGGAGGTACCTGAAGTCATCAAGGACCTCTGCCGGCGAGCCTCCTACATCAGCCAGGAGAAGCTCTGGTAAGCCCTCATCTGGGGATGTTGGAGGGAGAGCTGGGGTCAGGGAGGTGCTTTTTATTTCCCTAGAATGTCTGGGATCAGACTTTCACTAGCCCAAGTAGTGCTTTCATGCAAATTAGAAAAGGGCAGAGAAAGCCCTGTGGGAGGGGCAACAGAGAATCTGGTGGCTAAGGTGGCCAAGGTCCCATTTTAATCTGCATTCCTGTCCTAGTCCCTCTCTCAGAGTGAGTGCTCGCTGTCCCCGAAAGGACGCTGACATCGAAGTAGAGCTGAAACCACGGAGACTGCAGTGCCCCAACGACACAGACCCTCCCCAGGAGATTCGACGGAGGTTTGGCAAGAAGTATGC
The DNA here is from genome assembly GCA_006410935.1 of Redunca redunca. NCBI lineage: Eukaryota > Metazoa > Chordata > Mammalia > Artiodactyla > Bovidae > Redunca > Redunca redunca. The sequence goes on from SJYQ01001193.1 coordinate 2,339,273, forward strand.
TTGCTCCTTCCCTTTAGCCCAAGCAGTTCACCCATCCCTGTGCCACGCACACATTGATTATTGAACGCCAGGCACTGTGCTGGCATTGGGGGTATGGGCAAGATGAACAGTCCTTGCCCAAAAATGTCACAGTTTGCTGAGATAGTCTGGTACAGTGATAGTTACAGTGTCCCACTGATGAATGCTATAATAGTGGTAAGAATAGGAGGCTTCAGAGCTCAAGGAAGTAGTCACCTATGCCTGGGAGGGAGGGAAGGCTTCCTGGAGCAAGAGTACATTGAGCCTCCAGTAAAGGACGAGAATGGAGGTGGTGGGAATTGAGAGCTACGAACTGGAAGAAGAGTGACCGAGTGACCATTTGCAAGGGCGTCCCCTCATTGACCGCCCAATAAGGAGGGTGGTATTTAAGGAGCCTTTGAGGTCTACACAGATCCAACCAGTCCATTCTGAAGGAGATCAGCCCTGGGATTTCTTTGGAAGGAATGATGCTAAAGCTGAAACTCCAGTACTTTGTCCACCTCATGCGAAAAGTTGACTCATTGGAAAAAACTCTGATGCTGGGAGGGATTGGGGGCAGGAGGAGAAGGGGACGACAGAGGATGAGATGGCTGGATGGCATCACTGACTTGATGGACGTGAATCTGAGTGAACTCCGGGAGCTGGTGATGGACAGGGAGGCCTGGCGTGCTGCGATTCATGGGGTCGCAAAGAGTCGGACACGACTGAGCGACTGAACTGAACTGAACTGAGGTCTACACCCTACTTTGTCTTAAATAACTTGATGCTCCTTTCTCCCCTCTGGAGAACGGGTCCATATTAGCATCGGGTCCTTAGCCGAGAACAAAGACTTCCTGTCTTCCAGGGTGACATCGTTCCAGCCCCTGCTGTTCACCGAGGCTCACCGAGAGAAGTTTCAACGCAGCCGTCGTCACCAGACGGTGCAACAGTTCAAGCGCTTCGTTGAGAACTACCGGCGCCACATCGGCTGCCTGGCAGTGTTCTACGCGATTGCGGGGGGCCTCTTCCTGGAGAGAGCCTACTGTGAGTGACAGCCGTGGAGGGACGCGGCTTATAATAAGCCACAGCCCTGGGAGTGCGGCGGAAGCGAGCGACGGATAGCCCCGGGGCGGGGCGGCAATGAGTGACAGCCCTGGGGGCGGGGCCTCAGGGGAGCGAAGTGCCGGCTCGACTAGAGCTTGCGGGAGGCTTGTGGCCCGCAGTTGTGGCCGCGGGCCGGGGCCTGCGCTGAGCTCACCCGCCAGGTCCCTCTGCAGACTACGCCTTTGCGGCTCACCACAAGGGCATCACGGACACCACCCGTGTGGGCATCATCCTGTCGCGCGGCACGGCGGCCAGCATCTCCTTCATGTTCTCCTACATCCTGCTCACCATGTGCCGCAACCTCATCACCTTCCTGAGAGAGACCTTCCTCAACCGCTACGTGCCCTTCGACGCCGCCGTGGACTTCCATCGCCTCATTGCCTCTACTGCCATCGTCCTCACAGGCAGGGCCTGGGAGTCTCAGGGATCCTCTCCACCTCCTTCGCCCCTTGCAGGCTCCCCCTCCTCTGAGAGCCCCCCTCTTCTCCACCCACGTGCAATGTGACCGTGAGTCTTAGATGTCCTTCTCATAGGATGACGGTGGCTCCCGCGGTGGTGTGAAGTAAGCCCAGGAGTCCCTCACTGTCCCAGGCTGTCAAGTCCACTTCACCACTTCCCACTGACAAGTTACTCACACCTCAAAATGAGTGCACATAATAGTGTGTGATCTCCCCCAACTTTTATGTTTTAAAACATAATTCTGCGAGAGAAACCAAAGGAATGAATTTCTAATAGTATAATTTCAGACCTGTGGAGTTTTCACGGATAGTGTGTCTGTGAGGCAGGGGAGGAACAGGAGGCTGATTAGAAAACAGAAGTCTAGACCCCCAGGCTCCTTCTTCAGGCTCCCAACTCTGGCTGGCTGGAGTCCTCCTGCTAGGGTTGAATGTATTGAGCACCCGCAGTGGGCTGGCCCCAGGCTCATCCCTACCCTGTCTGGTCTTCCTCAGTCTTACACAGCGCAGGCCATGTGGTGAACGTGTATCTCTTCTCCATCAGCCCGCTCAGCGTCCTCTCCTGCCTCTTTCCCGGCCTCTTCCATGACAATGGGTGAGAGAGAGAGAGAGAGAGAGAGTGTGTGTGTGTGTGGCCTGGCCTGGGGGTGAAGATGGTGAAATTCTTTGCAGAAATTCTCTTGGCTCAAAAAAAAAAAAGAAATTTTCTTTGGCTCAGGAGTGGGTCCCCCTCCAGGTTAGAGCACAATGATCATCCTGAGCCCCGAATCCCAAGTTGCAGAAAGGGAGACTGGTGGCTGGTTTGGGGTGCCTCCTCTAGAGGGTCCTTTCTGGAAGTCCTAGACATCCCCTCACTTGCTTTCTCTTCCCCACAGATCTGAGTTCCCCCAGAAGTATTACTGGTGGTTCTTCCAGACTGTGCCAGGTGAGAGCCCTCTCTGCTGCGTGTGTTTCTGGGCCTGGCTCTGATTGCCAGGCTCTGGGTTCTGCCTGCCACAGGCAGCCCAGTCACTCTGGCTTGGTGCTCCTGGCCTGACCGTGAGCCAGGCTTGCCCTTGCCCAGAGCGCTTTCCTGGGCTGTCAGGGACTACATTCCAGGCCTTCTCTCAAGAGCTTAGCTGGGCTCCTCCCCTAGTTCTGAGCTAGTTACTCCCTCTGAGGAACAGCAGTGTATCCCCTCCACCCGAACACACACACCTACCATGACAGTGACTTTTAGGAATGCTGTGCCCCAGCTACATGGGGGAGGGGCTGGGCTCTTCATGGAGCCTGGCAAATAACACCCCCCCCCCTTCCTGGCAAATACCCTTCCCCCTTCCCATAATCACCCATTTTAGAGCTATTAGCTGTGAATCTATTCAAATGCTTCTTGAAGCTATTTATATTTTAAGTCTGTTCCCTCCTTGGGGTAACACATCTTCTACATTCCTTTCTGTAAAGCACAGCATGTTGTTTTTTTATTTTTCTTTAAACCCTAAAACGATCTGCTTTGAACTTCAGAGAGTGCTTGCTGATCCTGCACACTGGGGTTTAGTGGATCAAGCCGTGTTTATGCTCTCCTCTCCATTCAGGACTTACAGGCTTTGGCTAGATCCCTTCTTAATCTCTGCTTTTCCACACTACAGGGCTCTAATCTGCCTTACTTCTGCCTCCTCCTCCTTGATCACTTGAGGGATCATTCTCTGGAATGGCTCCAGTGTTGCCTAGGATCCTCTGTGAGAGGAGGGGTCTCCCACCAGGTTTGGGTGGGTGGAACTCAGGGGGGCTCTGGTGATGAGCAGTGATGGTGTGGTCCCACTCATTCACTGTGTCAGTGTTCATGCTCTATGATGTGGCTGCCAGGTAGAGTACTACCTGGACCCTGACCAAGCCTTGACTCCCCAAGGGTAGGGCCTACAACATCTGGAGTTCTACTCAGAGGACTCAGAGTAGCTGCCCTATCCATTCATTCACTCAGCACACATTTTCCTAAGGCCCATGGTGTGCCAGACCTTACACTAGGCACCCGAGTACAGTGGTGAACTAGCCTAGCCTGGGCCCTGTTCTTGTGGACCTGAGAGTCAAGAAAGTGGCAGACATGAAACAAATAATGACACGGGTGCTTGAGACATAACAATCGTGACAGGGTCTATGAAGGACAAGCAGGGTCTGGTGAAGTGAAAGGCGCCTGTTATCAGTGGTGTTGGGGAGAGGAAGAGGGAAGGATGGTGGGTTTCTATCACTCGCCTAGAGCTGTGGAATGGAGAGGGGACCCTGGGAGCCTCAGAACAGCCGGCTCTGTGAGGCCCGGCTCCTCTGCCCTCACCCCATGTTCATTTTGCAGGTCTCACGGGAGTCATGCTGCTCCTGATTCTCGCCATCATGTACGTCTTTGCCTCCCGCCACTTCCGGCGCTGCAGCTTCCGGGGCTTCTGGCTGACCCATCACCTCTACATCCTGCTCTATGTGCTGGTGAGGGGTTTTGGATATGAACCAGGCCAGCAGACTCTGGGTGGATGTTCCCAGGGAGGCAGTGATGGCTGAGACATCCACCTTAAAAGATGGAGATTATAGTATGGGGCACTCAGGTAGACTGACCCAACATGCAGCACTTGGAAGGCTGACTCCCTGGCATGTGTTTTGCAGTAACAGCCTTACCAGGCTGATCTACATTCCTTCCAGACACCCCCACATCACTTCTGCCCAGCCAGTCTTTCCCCTCTTTGGGTGGTGGTTTGGGCTCTTGGGTGAACTCACTTAAGGGAGCATTGTCTTTTTAAAGAGAAACTCACCCTTAAGTAGGTCCTGCCATTTTGTTTCTGGGGGGTTAGCTACCCCATCCAGCTAGCTAAGTGCCACTTGTAATGTCAATGAACTTGCTCAAAATGTCTTCTTTGGATTGTTGATAAAATGGATTTTGAGACTCCACCTCTCTCCTTTCCTTCTTATCCTGGGCTCCTGCCTCCCTTCCTTCAGATTCCCTGCCTCTCTCCTTCCTGCTCCGTTTCCCTCTCCCCCTGGGTTTGCTCTCTGTTACTTCAGTGGCTGTTTCCAGGATGACTGTGATCTGCACTGCTGTGGCATGGGTCTGCTTGGCCTGCCTTCCTCACAGACACAGGCACTTCCCCAAAGGGCACCCTGAGGGCCTTGCTGAGAAGGTAAACCAAGTCCCAAAGCTCTGACATCCCCACTGGTCATAGCCTGGCTGCCAGGATTCAAGACGTGCAGAGCTCACACACAGCTGCCCTGTAGGTAACCTGGCTCCGCATACAACTGCACACAGGGTCTTCTTTGTCCTAAGACAAAGGGAGAAAGGTCTTCATTGCCTAGGTCCGGATGGCACTGGTTGTCCGCCCTGCCCCCTCCCAGGTGCAGCTCTGTCTTCACTGGGAGGTAAGAATGTCTGGTTCCATCTTGCCTGAGCGTTTCATGGTTCTGGAGATAACTACCCAGCCTCAGCTTAGATGTTTCCGAGAACTCATGAGTTTGTTTCTTTGGAAGCTGTGGCTAATTTATGCCTCCCTCACCAATTTCTTGATAATGGGTAGAGCCCTAGAATCTAGGTTACTGTTACTGTTAGGGATGGAGATGATAGTTTTGTTCCTGCTGATAAAGCAGCTTTTTTAAAAAACTAGATCCAGAAGAGTGGCCAGCCTTGTTCTCTGAGAGCAAGACTGGTTTCTGATTTATCCCTGGGCTCTGGGGATCACTGGGGAAGCCAACAGGGAAGTCAGCAGCTAAGCAAAGTACAGGACCCTCAGCTGGGAAGTCCTAGCACTGGCAGCCTGGGAGTATTGCAGGGTTCCTCAGGTGGCACTAGTGGTAAAGAATCTGTCTGCCAACTCAGGAGACATAAGAGATCTGGGTTTGATCCCTGGGTCATGGAAGATCCCCTGAAGGAGGGCATGGCAACTCACTCCAGTATTCTTGCCTGGAGAATCCCATGGACAGAGGAGCCTGGTGGGCTATGGTCCATAGGGTCCAAAGAGTTGGCCGCAACTGAAGCAACTTAGCATGCAGGCACAAAGCACCAGCTGCCTTTCCATTTATCTCAGATGTGGCCACTTGCCCTCAGACAGAAAGTTACAAGTAGATGATTCCAGTGTGGAGCAGACCCTGGGCAAAGGTGTTTAGGCTCCCAATTCAGGCTGTAGAGGCTGGAGCTAGTGCAGCAGAAGCTGAGCTGGCAGGCTGTTCCCCAGGCTCCTTGATCAACCATGACTCTGCAGCAGCTTTGCGGTTTCAAGGTAGAGCCAACACCAAGCAAGGTGTATAAACAGAGGAGTATGAAGTCATCCAGACATTGTTCTTAGCCAGTAGATGCTCAGAAAGCCTCAGGGGTGGGCGTGGACTCTGTAATGAAACAGGATCTTGGGAAAACTGAAGCCAATTCACAGCCCAAAAAGGTTCGAGTTAACTCTGTGGGGAGAGGTTGAAGAACTGGGGAACACTCAGCTGGAGGAGTGGAGAGCTGAATGAGGGACTGAGTTCATTTGAACAGTTATCTGTTGAGGGCCTAGGATATACTTGGCTCCATAAACAATCTGCCTGCAATGCAGAAGACCCGGGTTTGATCCTTGAGTCAGGAAGATCCCCTGGAAAAGGAAATGGCAATCCACTTCAGTATTCTTGCCTTGAGAATTCCACGGACAGAGGAGCCTAGCGGGCTACAGTCCATGGGGTCACAAAGAGTCAGACTTGACTGAGTGGCTAACACACACACAGGCCCAGCAGAGGAAGAGGAGACTCTAAGCTCTGCCCTTGGAAACTGAGGATTAGCTTCAGAGATTAGTGCCATGCACGTGCAGTGATCAAAATGACCAGATAATATGGGATTAATTGCTGAGCTGAATGTTCCAATCACTCAGTTACAAGAGCCCATTGAAGGGAGTCTCATTTGGGCCAAACTGGTTAGGGAAGATTTCACAGAGAAGGTGGAACTTGGGCTAAGCCTGAAGGAGAGATAAGCTAAGGTTTAAGAGGGCAGAGTGGGAACTGAGCGTTCTAGGTGGAAGGAGGGGCACCTATGAGGGAATGCCCTAGCAGTCCAGGGCTTAGGACTCTGCACTTTCACTGCCAAGGGTCCGAGGTCTGGGTTCAATCCCTGGTCGAGAAAAAAAAAAGAAGAAGAAGAAAGGCAGGAGCACTGGTGGAGAGGTGGGAATGACAATCAAATATTCGAGGCTGAAGGGCTGTGGCTCAGTTGAGAGGCCCCGCTGTGTGGGAGATCGTAGAAGAGCAGAGGGTGAAGAAATCGGGCTTGGGCAACATACAGGATTAGGAGTTGGGAGGAGCAGAGCCAGTGCAGGAGACAGAAAGTGAACAGTCAGAGAGGGAAAGAGGGAAAACCAGCAGGACGTTGTTGCTAAAGAGGGAAGGCAGGGATGCTCACTAGAGCCATAGGCTGCGGAGGGTGGGAGTGAGTGCCATTTAAAGGGAGACCTCGGGGACTGGCCACCATGAGTCTGCTGTGAGCAGGTCCTGAGAAGAGGTGGAGGCGGGAGCCAGACTGACCAGGCTCAAACAAGCAAGCGGAAAGAATGGGGCAAGTCGTGGCTGACCATGTTAGACCAGCTGGTTGGGGAAAGAACCAGAGCTGGACAATACCTGTTAGTTACTTCATGGAGAAGGAGGACTGATTAGGTGTCTTAGTCTCCAAAAGAACTGGGTAAATTGGGGAAACCCCTTCCACTGACTCACTAGTTATTGAGTACCTACCATGTGCCAGGCAGAAACTGCTGGGAGCTGAGTGTGGTGGAAAATGGATGCAGTCCCTACTTCTCCAGTCCAGTAGGGAGAACAACAGTAAACATGTCCACGGATGAAGGAACATAAATATTGCGGATGACGACAGTGAATGGAGTTAACAGGGAGATGGGATACAGAGTGTGCTGGGGGAAGGGAGAAGGCCTGAGGAAGTGGCCTTTCTGCTGAGACCTGAAAAATGAGGTGGTGGGAGAAACTAGGGGAAAGGCCTTCCCACCAGAGGGAGCAACAGGTGGAAAGTCCAGAAATAGAAAGGACTTGTGTTTGAAAAACAGGGAGTGGGGAATGCTGCCAGGCAGAAAACAGAGCATCACAAGCCCTTGTGGTGAAGTGGGAAATCCTCTAAGGTTTTCTGAGCTGGGATGACATGATAAAAGGAACTTTAAAAAGTCATACTGACCGTCTTGGAAAGAACACATCACAGTAGGGCAGCCCGCGGACAGTTAGGAGTCTACCACATGAGTGCAGGTGGCTTAGTCTAGGATGGTATCAGGAAGATGCAGATGGATGCTATGGAGGATGGGTTGGGAGTGGTTAGGTTTTGGAGCCTGGAAGGAGCATTGCACCTGATGAGGTGGGG
>SJYQ01001194.1:0-24746 GCA_006410935.1 Redunca redunca
ACAGTCATTTCATCTCTAAAGCTACTTATATTTGGATATTTTAAATTGATAATGCCCATGATTAGTTTTAGCAATGAATGTGGATTAGGAGAATGGGGGATATATAATGAGAGATTTAAACAATAAAATAAATATTCTTGCTACCCTTCCCATTGAGGTAGCAATTAAGAGTTCATTTTCCATCTTCTAGAATCTGGAGTGAATTTAGTGACTTGTTAGATCCTCGTTAAGTTAATAGAATATAGTGAAGACTAGGTACTGATCCTACAATTAAATCTAGGATTCATAAGACACTTTCCCTTTGAACCACCATGAAAGAAGTGCAGTGATCCTGAGACCCTAACGGAGAATTCCAGAGGCCATTTCAAGTCTACTACTTATACAGTCACAAGACTCTCATTTTCTAATAGTGGAGTCTCTCCACCCTCCCATTCCGTTTTATTTGATTCTTATTCTTTGTGTTTCTCTATTAATAGTAAGCATCTATTCATTCATGTCCACATCTTTTCCTAATTAGGTCACTTATCATAATAACTATAGCTCTTAAAAAATTGAAGTATAATTGCTTTACAGTGTTTGATTAATTTCTGCTATAAAAAAACAAAGTGAATCACCTACATGTATACATACATCCCCTCCAACCCCTCCTCCAGTCCTACTCCTCTAGGTCATCATGAATTACTGAACTCAGCTCCCGGTGCTATACAGCAGCTTCTCAGTGATGATGTATTTTATACATGATAGTGTTTTAACATCGTTATCTGATAGTGTGTTAGGGTTCAACTCTGAATCAGGTTCTTTGGATTCCTTTGTTTCTTCACAGTTTGTTGGATAATTTTCTCCTGATTTTGTTATTGATCTCACAAAAATTATGCTCTTTTAACTAAATGCTGAACATTATGTGTAAAACTAAATTCTGAGGTAAACAGTATCTGCATCTTGAAATTAGCATGCCTTTTCTTTCAGAACGTTACAGTGGGATTTACACATTTACAATGAATGAAGTCTATTTAGGTTTTCTTTTGACTATGACTGTGGTTAATATCAGTAATCCCAACCATCAGATTCCTCGCGGCAAGCTTCCATCTCCTTACATGTGTACAGTATTTTGGTGTTTGAGGGCTCCTCTCAGTCTTAGCTCCTCTAACACTAACATTTAGCGACGTTGTCTGTGGGCACTTCAAAGGCGAGCTCTCTCCACGCTCCTTCTCCTTCTCATGCTCCTTGCTTTTCAGTCTCCAAGTTATACTGGAATCTCCCAGTCCTCATGGACTGCAGCACTCCAGGCTTCCCTGTCCCTCACCATCTTCGGGAGTTTACCCAAGTTCATCTCCTTTGAATCAGTGATGCCATCCAATCATCTCATCCTCTCTCACCCTCTTCTCCTCCTGCCTTCAATCTTTCCCAGCATTAGGGTTGTTTCTAATGAGTCAGCTGTTCCCATCAGGTGGTCAAAGTATTGGAGCTTTGGCTTCAGCAACAGTCCTTCCAAAGAGTATTCAGGGTAGATTTCCTTTGAGATTGACTGGTTTGATCTTGCTGTCTAAGGGATTTTCAAGATTCTTCTCCAGCATCACAGTTTGAAAGCATCAGTTCTTTGATGCTCTCCCTTCTTTATAGTCCAGCTTTCACATTACATACATGACTAGTGAAAAGACCACAGCCTTGACTATATGGACCTTTGTCGGCAAAGTGATGCCTTTGCTTTTTAACACACTGTCAAGGTTTGTCATAGCTTTCCTGCCAAGAAGCAGTTGTCTTCTAATTTCATAGTTGCAATCACCATCCACAGTGATTTTAGAGTACAGGAAGAGGAAATCTGTTACTGCTTCCACCTTTTCTCTTTCTAATTGCCATGAAGCATCCCATGATCTTGAGTGAGTGAGTAAAAGTCATTCAGTTTTATCTGGCTCTTTGCAACTCCGTGGACTATAGCCCTCCAGGCCCCCCTTTCCATGGAATTCTCTAGGTAAGAATACTGGAGTGGGTTGCCAGTTCCTTCTCCAGGGGATCTTCCTGTCCCAGGGACTGAACCCAGGTCTCCTGCATTGCAGGCAGACTTTTTATCATCTGAGCCACCAGGGAAACCCATAATCTGTTTTTTGCAATTTTTTTTTTTTAATATTGAGTTTTAAGCTCACTTTTCCCTCACCTTCTTCACCCTCATCAAGAGGCTCTTCTATTTCTAACATTAGAATTGTAGACTTCTTTATTAGAGTCATGTTAAGGGTGAGAGGTGTCCATGTTAGGAGCAAGAGGTGTGGTTCTAGCTCAGCTTTCTGAAGGTGACTTTGCCCCTGAGCCAAAAGTATGGGCAGATTCTCAGCATTTTTGATCCTTTGAATGATATCCAAAATTTCCTTTATATTTCTAGTTGGTCTTGGATATGAATTCTCTTAAACTCTCTCAATAGAAAAAGATCCATGATTGGCAGCCATAGAGTATCTTGAGTCTAAGATGCCTTTCTACTTTTCCTTCAGGAAGAAGAGGCCTTATTTTTCCTACCTTCCCCCTAACCCAAAATTGTCTTTGCCTTTACATAGGTAACAGCTATGCTATCTTTCTTTGTGTCATTTAAGGCTCCAGCAAGGGTATGAGGAAACAAGTCTTGATATGTGCTGTGTCCCCACAACCACAGATCATACCCTGTATACTTGCTATTATCAGTAGATAGGGGCTTTTTTCAGTCTTTTATCCTGCCTCCAGTATTTTCTGTAAGTATTCAAGTAGAGATGTGTATGAAAAGGCTTTAAGAATAGAACCAATTACATTTGGGTCTGTAGCACCCAGCTATTCCAAAATGCCATGCTGTCCATATATTTGGCCTCTTAGTGAAATTTTGCTGACTTCTCATCTAGTAATAGTGAATTGTACCTCTTCTGCCAGTGCTTTACAATAGTTGATAAAGTTTATGCACCCTTACTGTTTCGGACTTTTTCCTCTTTGAAATTCATATTACTTGGTTGCTTTGGACTCTCAACTTCATAATGGGTTCAACGAAATTATTATTTTTAATGCATCCAGATTTTTTCATTGTTTTTGGGAAAACAACATTCTTTAAAGCTTTGTTATCCTAGGTGGAAATGAAAGTCCAGTAGCTTTGCTTTTGTAGCTGTATGTGCAGAGTAGTTCTGAAACTACTTATGAGTCTTATAAGATTGAGCAAATGAGTATATGTGTGATGTTAAAGCCAGAATTCTCACTGCGGAGCAAGGGGGAAGGCAAGTAATGACCTTCTAGGAATGGAATCATAACTCATTGCTGAGCATTTTTCCAGAAAGATGTAAATTAGCAAAGGAGAAGCAGTGTGGCAGCCTTTTTAATACCTAGAATTATGTACTTTATGATGCTTTAGGATTTCATAATATTTAATAATGAGACTCATTGAAAGTAATACTTAACATTAACATAATGTTGGGGAAAATAAGCTATTCCTTACTCACCAGTCCTCAATATTTCCTTGAATACCAGAAATAAATGATACAATTTATCAAAGCAAATAATTATAAGATAAAAATATCTTATTGAATAAAAAGTAAGTCATTTTCCCTGGTTTGACTGGGGTGTTAAAGTCTCCTACTATTATTGTGTTACTCTCAGTTTCTCCTTTTATGTCTGTTAGTTTTTGTCTTCTGTATTGAGGTGTTCCTATGTTGAGTGTGTAGATATTTACAATTGTTATGTCTTCTTCTTGGATTGATCCCTTGATCATTATGTAGTGTCCTTCCTTATCTCTTATAATATTTTTTATTTTAAGGTCTGTTTTGTCTGATGAGAGGATTGCTACTCCAGCTTTCTATTGCTTTGCATTTACTTGGAATATATTTTTCCATCCTCTCACTTTCTGTCTATACCTGTCTTTGGATCTGAAGTGGGTTTCTTGTAGATAACATATAGATGAGTCTTGTTTTTGTATCAATTCAGCCAGTCTGTGGTCTTTTGGTTGGAGCATTTAATCCATCTACATTTAAAGTAATTATTTATATGTATGTTCCTATTGCCATTTTCTTAATTATTTGGGGTTGATTTTGTTGATATTTTTTATTCAATCATATTTCTGGAATATATAAGTCCCTTTAACATTTGTCGTAAAGCTGGTTTGGTGGTACCGGATTCTCTTAACTTTTGTTTGTCTGAAAAACTTTTTATTTCTCCATCAATTTTGAATGAGATCCTTGCTGGGTACAGTAATCTTGATTATAGATTTTTCCCTTTCAATACTTTAAATATATCCTGCCATTCTCTTCTGGCCTGCAGAATTTCTGCTGAAAGATCAACTGTTAAATGTATGGGGTTTCGCTAGTATGTTACTTGTTGCCTCTCTCTTGCTGCTTTTAATATTCTTTCTTTGTGTTTAGTTTTTGTTAATTTGATTAGTATGTGTTTTGGTGTGTTTCTCCTTGGGTTTATCCTGTATGGGACTCTTTGTGTCTCTTGGACTTGATTGACTATTTCCTTTTCCATGTTGGGGAAATTTTCAAGTATAATCTCTTCAAAAATTTTCTCATACCCTTTCTTGTTCTCTTCTTTTTCTGGGACCCCTATAATTCAAAAGTTGGTGCATTTGACAGTGTCCCAGAGGTCTTTGAGACTATCTTGAATTCTCTCATTCTTTTTAATTTATTCTGCTCTTCAGAAGTAATTTCCACCATTTTATCTTCCAGCTCACTGATTCCTTCTTCAGCTTCAGATATTCTGCTATTGATTCCTTCTAGAGCTGAAATTCCAATACTTTGGTCACCTCATGTGAAGTGTTGACTCATTGGAAAAGACTCTGATGCTGGGAGGGATTGTGGGCAGGAAGAGAAGGGGACAGAGGATGAGATGGCTGATCGCATCACCGACTCAATGGGCATGAGTTTGAGTGAACTCTGGGAGTTGATAATGAACAGGGAGGCCTGGCATGCTGTGATTCATGGGGTCCCAAACAGTCGGACACGACTGAGCGACTGAACTGAACTGAGAGTATTTTAAATTTCAGTAACTGTGTTATTTGTCTCTGTATATTTATTCTTTAATTCATCTAGGTCTGTGTTAATTGATACTTGCATTTTCTCCATTTTATCATCTTTACTATCATTATTCTGAATTCTTTTTCAAGTAGTTTGCCTATTTCTTCACATTTTTTTTTTTTGGATTTCTGTGTTTCTACTTTGTTCCTTCAATTGTGTAATTTTTCTCTGCCTTTTCATTTTATTTTAACTTATTGTGTTTGAGGTCTCCTTTTCCCAGTCTTCAAGGTTCAATTCTTCTGTTTGGTTTCTGTCCTCCTAGGGTTGGTCCAGTGGTTTGTGTAAGCTTCATATAGGGTGAGATTTGTGCTGAGTTTTGTTTGTTTTTCCTCTAAACGGCTGAGTGAGGTGGTAATCCTATCTGCTGATGATTGGGTTTGTATTTTTGTTTTATTTATTGTTTAGATGAGATTTCCTGCCCAGTCCTGTGTCACTGGTGGTTGGGTGATCCCAGGGCTTGTATTCAAGTGGTTCCCTTTGTGTGAGTTCTCACTATTTGATACTCCCTGAGTTATTTCTCTGGTAGTCTAAGGTCTTGGAGTCAGTGCTCCCACTCCAAAGGCTCAGGACATGATCTCTGGTCAGGAACAAAGACTCCACAATTGGTTTGTTATGGCATTAGGTGAGATTAAAACAAATATCCAAAAATGAGTGACCAACGATGAACCCCAGACAAATGGCAGTTACAAAATCAGGCAAATAATAATTAAAATAATGGAATATACACATATACATATACAGCCATGAGCAAAGTCAAAACAGTCCAACAAAAATAAAGTATGGTAGATTGACCCAATGAACAAAGGAAATAAAAAATTATATCTACCAGTTAAAAACAAAACTGACCAAAGCACAAATTGGAAAACAAAACTAAAGCAAGGTGCCAAGTGGGGAATAAAGCAATGAAAACAAATCTAACAAATATATTGAAGGGAAAGTAAAGAAAGCAAAGAATAAAAGAATAGATATGCAACATTATATAGAGGTAGATGAAGGTGATTTATATAAGGAATTAATGTGGAAAAATATAACAAGTTAAAAAATTAAAAATTAAAATTATAAAAAAGAGAAAAGGCAAGAAAAAAAATGGAAGAAGAAAGGAGAGAGAGAGAGAGAAAGGAAAACTCCACAGAATTGTAAAAGCCCAACCTAGAGGGAGAGGTTTATAACAACAGTAAAAAGTGTGACTGAATACATACAAACACACATTTATATACATTAAAGGTTAGTTGCAGGGGGGGAATAACAGCAAGAAAAACAAACAAAGGAATAAGGTAGAAAAAATAATAACAGATTTTTTAAAAAGAGAAAAGAAAAACAAAGGAAAAAATGAAAAGGAAACCTCCACAGAATTGCAAAAGCCCAGTATAGAGGTAGAGGTTTATAACAACAATAAAGACGTGTGACTGAGGAGGTGGGGGAAGCTCAAAAGCTTAATTAGATTTCATAGTGCCAGTAAGGAGAAGGAAATGGCAAGCCTCTTCAGTACTCTTGCCTAGAAAATCCCATGGACGGAGGAGCTGGTAGGTTGCAGTCCATGTGGTTGCTAAGAGTCAGACATGACTGAGCAACTTCACTTTCACTTTTCACTTTCATGCATAGGAGAAGGAAATGGCAAACCACCCCAGTATTCTTGCCTGGAGAATCCCAGGGATGGGGGAGCCTAGTGGGCTACCGTCTATGAGGCTGCACAGAGTCAGACACGACTGAAGTGACTTAGCAGCAGCAGCAGCAGCAGTGCCAGTAAAATCAAAAAGGACAAAGGTGGAGAAAAAAGGAAAAGAAAAATTTCAAAGGATTCAACAGGATAAGTCAAAACATAAGATTAATAAATGTTTTTTTATTGAGTCACTGCTGTCAGAGTCCTTTCCTTTGCTGGAAGTCACAGTACACCCGACCTCCCTAAATTGCACTCCAACACTGTGTTGATCTCTGTGCCTGCTTCTGGGGCAGCTCAGATTCTAATCTAGTCCTACTCCTATATGCTCTTGTGATAGCTTACTGTGAATGGTGTTGGACTTGTGACCCTCAAAGAAGATTTAGCTTCAGGACCAGGGACCAGGCTTGATCAGTCAAGAACTGTGTAGCAGAGTTTTTTCAAAGTATAAAATGAGACAGAGAAAGCTTCTGACATAGACATCAGAAGGGGGGTGGAGAGTGTCCCCCTCATTAGTCTTAGTAAGGGAATTATATATTTTTAAATTAATCATTACAATAAATAAAAAGAATGCCTCAAGGTTGTAAAGATCTTACTAGACCCACTACCATGATATACATTTTAGATAATAGGATTAGCCAGAATGTTTTCAGTAAGGAGAAACAGGTCCTCAAGCAGGATACTTTATTGTTATATAATCCTTATATATAAAGTAGGTTCCTGCAAAGATAAAACAAAATCAAGTTTTTATGCTCTAGAACTATGCTGTCCAATGCAGGGGTCTCTATCCACACACCTATTGAACACTTAAAATGTGGCTGATCTGAACTTAAATATGTTAAAAGTGTAAAATACACAGTGTTTGAATACATATTACAAAATGAAATACTATAAAGTATCTCAAGAACTTTATATTTATTACATGCTGAAATAACTGTATTTGGGATATGCTGAATTCAATAAAATAAATTAATTTAAAAAAAAAATAATCCTTACTGAGGAATGTAGAATAAAAGTTTGTCCTTTCCTCCTCCTTGAGAATTCCAGACCCCTATTTCCTCCTTCAGAACCCCAGATCCTTTTTTCCTCCTCAGGGACCCCAAACTTCTTATCAACCTGCCTAGGAATTGACTTTCATTGCCCCTTTCTCTTTAGGAGAATTATGTTGCCTAGGGAAGGGGGAGTCGGGTTTGTTCCATAGCTACTTCCTGCTGTTGATGAGTATCATACCTAAATTGTCGAGGCAACATATTCTCCTAACTCTTATACTGAGGGTCTCTTATCCAGGGGCCCCAAGTAGTAGTTGGAGGAAATTGCTGCAGTCACAGGAGTTTAAGCAACCATTTGTAACTTAAAAGCCTTCATGCGACTAGAAACAAATCCAGCTACACAGTTACAGATGCAGGGAGCAAACAGCAGAAACAGAACAATCATAATTATTGCAATTAGGACAGTTTTCAACCATGAGGAACTAGTTAACGTCTCCGAAAGTGAGGCAACTGAGGCTTAAGGAGTATCCATATCCTGAATCATCTTGATCATGTGTTTAGTGAAGTGAGTAACATTAGTGCTTATATTGGGTATATATGCACAGCACTGGGTATAAATAATAGCACAAGTTCCTCCTCGTGCAGCTGTCACAATATCTAAGGCCAATCTGTTTTGTAAACCACCTTTCTAATTTGTATTTATTCAGCATTAAGAGTTGAAGCAGCTTTCTGAGAATCTTGTAAAGCCTGTTGAGTAAAGTTAGTCAGAGCCTCACCTCTTAGTATAACATCTGTAGTTCCCAGAGAGGGAACAAATACTGCAGCCATATGATCATACCAGTGAAATACAGATCTTGCTCAGCGAATTCTAAGGTGTGGTAAATTAGCAATCTTCTCTGAAAGCTCTGAAAATATGAAGCCATGAGTAAAAGCTAGACCTATGGTGTATCTCTTTATCCAGCCAGCAGGAAGCCATGCCCATAGGTATGAGCCACATATCCAGTAGGGCCCGTTTGGAGCAAGCCAGCATGACTGAGATATACAGTCCTAATCAGTGCTTGGCCAGGCAAAATGAGGACTTGAACTTGGACTGGAAAACATGGCAATGATTATACTGCATATTTCCTGGGGCAAAAATCCCATTTGCTTCAAATCATTATAATTAAGTTGTTAGTTAGCTCTATATCTTCCCAGCATATGAGGGCGCTAGATATGAGACATCCCATTCAGGAGTTACCCACATAACCTCATCCCATATTTCATAAAGGTCAGGTAAAAACCACCAGATCTAGACCCGTTTACCTTCTTATGTGTAGCAAAATAGTCATTAAAACAAGACAATATATAATCAAAATTAAAAGTTACATTATGTCCATAGTTATATCAGTCCATCTTATGATTGTTAGCTGTCATCAGATCAAGAAGAGTCATCACGTACAATTGTTGTTGGTGAAGGTATTCTCAGAGGTGAAGAAAATCCTCTCCTTGAAGTGGAGAAACCCACCATGGAAAGCCTTCAGTTGATGAGGAGGTTGAAAAGCTGAAGCTGAGTCACATAGTTAATTCTAAGGCTTTGGGGTCTATGACAATATCTGTGCACAAAAACAGACTGCCATAGAGACAGTCCCTTCTTCTTAGGGGCAGTTAAAGCCCTCATTAAAGTTATGGGAAAAACTTTAAACCAACTCTCTTGTGTCTCCTGAGTTAACTTACATGGATGTCTTTTAATAATATCATTAGCCTTTTCAACTTTTTCTGAAGATTGGGGTCTCCAGGAACAATGTAAATGAGAATCTATTCTTAGAGCTTTCAGCACCCGTTGAATTACACTAGCTTTAAAGATGGGGCATTGTTGCCCTGAACTTTAGAATTTAAGATCTCACTTACATAACTTATGAGCTTTAGGCATAAGTAAGACAATAGTAACAATTACCCTTAAACAATGTGGGCATAGCCTTCATTTTCAGTAAGAAACTAAACTCTGATCCTGTTCAATTCAGTTCAAGTACTCAGTCCTGTCCGACTCTGCAACCCCATGGATCACTGTACGCCAGGGCTACCTGTATATCACCATCTCCCGGAGTTCACTCAAACTCATGTCCATCGAGTCAGTGATGTCATCCAGCATTCTCATCCTCTGCTGTCCCCTTCTCTTCCTGCCCCCAGTCCCTCCCAGCATCAGGGTCTTTCCCATGAGTCAACTCTTCACATGAGGGGGCCAAAGAATTGGAGTTTCATCTTCAGCATCACTCCTTCCAATGAACACCCAGGACTGATCTCCTATAGGATGGGCTGATTGGATCTCTTCGCAGTCCAAGGGACTCTCAAGAGTCTACTCCAACACCACAGTTCAAACAGTTCTTTGGTGCTCAGCTTTCTTCACCATCCAACTCTCACATCCATACATGACCACTGCAAAAACCATAGCCTTGACTAAATAGACTTTTGTTGGCAAAGTAATGTCTTAGCTTTTTAATATGCTATCTAAGAAGGTCATAACTTTCCTTCCAAGGAGTAAGAGTCTTTTAATTTCATGGCTACAATCACCATCTGCAGTGATTTTGGAGCACCCCCCGCCCCCCCCCCGCCACACACACACACCAAAAAAGTCTGAAACTGTTTCCACTGTTTCCCCATCTATTTGCCATGAAGTGAAGGGACCAGATGCCATCATCTTAGTTTTCAGAATGTTGAGCTTTAAGCCAACTTTTTTGCTCTCCTCTTTCACTTTCATCAAGAGGCTTTTTAGCTCCTCTTCACTTTCTGCCATAAGGGTGATGTCATCTGCATATCTGAGGTTATTGCTATTTCTCCTGACAATCTTGATTCCAGCTTGTGCTTTTTGCAGCCCAGCATTTCTAATTATGTACTCTGCATATAAGTTAAATAACCAGGGTGACAATATACAGCCTTGATGTACTCCTTTTCCTATTTGGAACTAGTCTGTTGTTCCATGTCCAGTTCTCACTGTTGCTTCCTGACCTGCATATAGGATTCTCAAGAGGAAGGTCAGGTCTGGTATTCCCATTTCTTTCAGAATTTTCCACAGTTTATTGTGATCCACACAGTCAAAGGCTTTGGCATAGTCAATAAAGCAGAAATAGATGTTTTTCTGGAACTCTCTTGCTTTTTCCATGATCCAGTAGATGTTGGCAATTTGACCTCTGGTTCCTCTGCCTTTTCTAAAACGAGCTTGAACATCTGGAAGTTCACTTTTCATGTATTACTGAAGCCTGGCTTGGAGAATTTTGAGCATTAGTTTACTAGCATGTGAGATGAGTGCAATTGTGGGGTAGTTTGAGCATTCTTTGGCATTTTCTTTCTCTGGGACTGGAATGAAAACTGACCTTTTCCAGTCCTGTGGCCACTGCTGAGTTTTCCAAATTTGCTGGCATATTGAGTGCAGCATTTTCACAGCATCGTCTTTCAGGATTTGAAACAGCTCAACTGGAATTCCATCACCTCCACTAGCTTTGTTCATAGTGATGCTTTCTAAGGCTCACTTGACTTCACATTCCGGGATGTCTGGCTCTAGGTGAGTGAGCACACTATCATGATTATCTTGGGTGTGAAGATGTTTTTTGTACAGTTCTTCTGTGTATTCTTGCCACTTCTTCTTAGTATCTTCTGCTTCTGTTAAGTCCATACCATTTCTGCCCTTTATTGAGCCCATCTTTGCATGAAACGTTCCCTTGATCTCTCAATTTCTTGAAGAGATCTGTAATCTTTCCCATTCTGTTGTTTTCCTCTATTTCTTTGCATTGATCGCTGAAGAAGGCTTTCTTATCTCTCCTTGCTATTCTTTGGAATTCTGCTTTCATATGCTTATATCTTTCCTTTTCTCCTTTGCTTTTTGCTTTTCTTCTTTTCACAGCTATTTGTAAGGCCTCCTCAGACAGCCATTTTGCTTTTTTTCATTCCTTTTCCATGGGATCCCTGTCTCCTGTACAAATGTCATGAACATCCATCCATAGTTCACCAGGCACTCTATCTATCAGATCTAGTCCCGTAAATCTATTTCTCACTTCCACTTATGTATAAGGGATTTGATTTAGGTCATATTTGAATGGTCTAGTGGTTTCCCCTACTTTCTTCAATTTAAGTCTGAATTTGGCAATAAGGAGTTCATTATTTGAGCCACAGCCTTGCTTTTCCTGACTGTATAGAGCTTCTCCATCTTTGGCTGCAAAGAATATAATCAATCTGATTTTGGTGTGGACCATCTGGTGATGTCCATGTGTAGAGTCTTTTTTTGTGTTGTTGGAAGAGGGTATTTGCTATGATCAGTGCATTCTCTTGGAAAAACTTTATTAGCCTTTGCCTTGCTTCATTCTGTACTCCAAGGCCAAATATGCCTGTTATTCCAGGTGTTTCTTCACTCCTATTTTTGCATCCAGTCCCCTATAATGAAAAAGACATCTTTTTTGTGTGTGTTAGTTCTAAAAGATCTTGTAGGTCTTCATAGAACCATTCGACTTCAGCTTCTTCAGCATTACTGGTTGGGGCATAGTCTTAGATTACTGTGATATTGAATGGTTTGCCTTGGAAATGAACAGAGATCATTCTGTCGTTTTTGAGATTGCATCCAAGTACTACATTTCAGATTCTTTTGTTGACCATGATGGCTACTCCATTTCTTCTAAGGGATTCCTGCCCACAGTAGTAGATATAATGGTCATGTGAGTTAAATTCACCCATTCCAGGCCATTTTAGTTCACTGATTCCTAGAGTGTCAACATTCACTCTTGCCATCTGCTGTTTGACCACTTCTAATTTGCCTTGATTCATGGACCTGACATTCCAGGTTCCTATGCAATAATGCTCTTTCAGCATGTGGGCAAGATCAAAGTTGGAGCCTGCAAGAGAGCAGTTTGAAGAGTTTTAAAAGCCTTTTGAGTAACTGGAGATCAAACCAGCTTGTCAATTTGGACCTACTAAGTCTAGTTCTAAGTTTATATAAGGCTGGGTAAGTTCCCCATAATCTGGAATCCAAATGTAGCAGTAGCCTATAACTCCTAAAAATCCTCTCAATTGTCTTAAAGTCATAGGTAGGGGATGATTTAATATAGGTTTAACTCTAGAAAGTATTCTTCAAATCAGTGACTGAAAAATATTTGGTTCGTTTAGGAATTTCAGACAATAAATTATAAGGATTAGACATATTATCCATATATCTTAAACAAGTCTCCATTTATCATTTGACTTTTTCGCACCCAAAATATGAGTGTTACATGGACTGTTACAGGGAATTAACAGCCCCTGCTCCTTTAAATTATTAATGATTTGTTTTAACCCTTCCTTAACCTTGAGATTTAATGGGTACTCTTTTGATATGAAAGTCAGTGAGGGTCATTGAGCTTGATAATGACAGGAACAGCATTTTGTGCTCAACCCATAGTTTTTTCATCTGCCCACACTTTAGGATTTACATTTTGGTCAATTAATGAGAGAGAAAGAGCAGGCTCCATATTTATGAAAACAGAGGCTTGGACCTTGCTCAGTATATCCCTCCCTGGGAGGGGTGAGGGAGATTCTGGCACAGTCAAAAACTCATGAGAAAATAGCCAAAGTCCCACTTGCAGATTAAAGGATGACTGAAATAATAGCATTTGGCTCATCCAGACAGCTCCATTATAGGACTGTGGATCCAGAGAAAAGCAGGCCAGAGGCTCTAGTGAACACAGAGAAAGTTGCCCTAATATCCAAAAGAAAATTGAGTGATTGGTCCCCCACAGTTATTAATACCTGGAGTTCTTCAGGTGTCATTAGGATGGGAGTTTATTTGGGGACCCCTGGGCACCTTCAGTCCCAATTGTCTTGAGAGTCCAGTACCTGGGGCCTACACCTCAGAGGGCAGTCTCTTCTCCAGTATGGTCCTTTGCAGACTGGACATGGACTCAGGGGCAGTTTAGATGCTTGAAGGCAATCCCTCTTTAGATGCCCCTCCTTTCCACAAGTCCATCCCTTTTCACTTGGGTTCCTCTGGGCATTTTTCCTCAGGCTGTTTCAGAACAGATCTAACAGCTGTTGTTGGGGCTTCAGTCTATTGCCTGGTTCTTTTTTGTTCTTTTCCTCCTCATATTCTCTACAATAATATACCATCTAAGCCAGCTGCAACAGTTTTTTTAAAGACTGATTTGGTCCAAACCCTGTTTCTGTAATGTACACCAAATATCTGGAGCCAACTGGGTGACAAATCTATCTTTTAAGATCATTTCTCCTTCTGTACTTTCAGGATCAACATCAGGAAACTTGTGGTGAGCCTCCCATAGTCTATCTAGGAGTTTACCAGGAGTTTCCTTCTCTCCCTGTTCTAAGACAGCCAACTTAATATAGTTTAAAGTCTTAGTGTGTGCTTGCTTGAGTCCTTCAAGAATACATCCAGCAAAGTGGCTGTTATGGGAACTGCTTGGCTCCCAGTAGGCAGGAGGGATATTTTGTGTTCCCTCTCTCCCCTTATCTTAAGACATTCATCTCCAAAACTAGTAGCTTCCCCCAAAACTCAAGCTCTCAAGTCAGGTCATCGTCTGTCCCAAGACATACATTATATGTTTTCAAGTAAGCTCATAAAGTAAAGTTAGTCCCTTAAAGGCTTCTATGTACTTTTTGAACCCTCTAATAGTCTTGACTGCAATTGGTACTGTTTGAATTTCTACCAAGACTGAGGCAACCCCTCCTAGAAGGGTGCCCTGACTCTCAGCTTGTTTATTTGGGAGCCCCAGATGCAGGGTCAAAGCAAAAGACAGGAGGGAGCTGAAGGTTTCACACCCAAATCTGTACCCTTAGGACATAAGTCTGGCACGTCACACAAAGAGATAAACAGCAACACACATGTCACTTCTACCCGTTTCTCTTGTTTTCTATAGAACTGGTCTAACTGTAAAACAGTATTATAATTAAGACCCTTTGACCAGCCAGCATTCCCTATCTTCCAAAGGGTACCATGGCCATTCAGTATCACAGAAGAAGATCAGACGTGCCTTTTTAAACTCTGGGGATCAAACTTGTCCCAGTTTTTGTTTTTTTTGTTTGTTTTTTTTTTTTTGTTTTTTTTTAATACATTTTAAAAGAGTGGTTCTGGAACTGCTAGCTCCCACCTGTAAGAGAGAAAAAAGTGGCATCCATAGCTGTGGGTTTTTTCCACCGGAAGCATCCTTCCCTGCTCTAGATGGGGATGTAGACAGATTTTCCACCGAAGCTTTCCTTCCCTGGTTGGACTTAGTCTGTCCCTTACTGATGTGGGCATCTTACTCGTCCATCCCAGTTCTACAACTGAGGAGGGATGGAGATGCACCAGTGGTAGACCTGGTGGCATTCCACATTGACTTAGTTCCACCACCAAGACCTTTGTTTGATTTGCCTGTTTCTCTGATGCTACCCAGGGTGGAGCAGAGTAGATTTTTGGAATGTTTCCCAAACTAGGACTACTAGGGGAAGCATATGTCTTCCATGGGTCTATGCACATTCTTGAGCACAGTACTGACCTCAGTAGAAGCAGTGAGTCATAAAGAGACGAACATAAAGATGTCCCTTCTGAATGTCACCATCCCAGTATATGTGATAGCAAAAGAATTTGTGGAGGGTTGGCCAGCAAGGAAAAAGTGATTTTTGTTCTCAAGTTACTAGGGCCAATCCTTCCAGCTCATTCCCACACATCCCACAAAAGGAATACCTAGGGAGTTGAGACAAAAGTCACTGGAAAGCCTTCTCTGGTCCACCAAGAGCTAGCACTATCAAAGGAAGAAGCCCATTGCACTTCCAATCTGACCAAATCCTGCAATTCCCCATGTGTGTTCTCAGAAACCTCATGGTCACTAGCAGTGCTTCTATCCACAGAAAGCAGAGGCACAGCCATGACAAAGATTCACTTTCAGATTGCAGGCTCTGTGGCAGGCAGCCAAGAGAGTGACCTCTAGCCTAAGAGACAGTCCTGGAGCTAAAGCTCTGCCTCACTCCCAAATGTGCTCTTGTAAGTTTTCACTCCTTGCAAGGCTAGGCGCTTCCGTACTTGGTGTCTAAGTAAAAGTACATAGCAACAGCATGGATCACAAGTCCCTTGAAAGTCTATGATCTGACAGATTACATTAGCAGTTCTAATTCCCAATGCAATTGCAAAATGATCAGAGACCAGGAAAAGATGACCAAGAAAGGAAAGTTCAGTCCACATTCTTTGCCCATTTCTGGCCACTCCCCTAGCATGGACCTTGGGTATCTCATGACATTGGCAGGTCTATATAAATTCCCGACAAGGTTCCCCTTTGTGGGGCTTCCTTCAGTCATTTGAGGCACCTTGAAACCACAGAGCAGAGCTCATCACTTGCTTCACACAGCATGTGTCATTCATTCACAGAAGCATATCGTAGAGTTAGTAAAGCAAAGCAGAAAACGTGTATACTGAGAAAGCAGAAAGGCTAGAACTCTTGAAAGTTCTTACATTTTCCTGAAGATCCCTGATGAGCCCTCAAGATGATAGCTTACCGTGAATGGAGTCGGATTCGTGATCTCCGAAGATTTAGCTTCGGGACCAGGGACTAGGCTTGATCACTCAAGAGCTTTTGTGTAGCAAAATTTTATTAAAGTAAGAAAAGGGGAAAGAGAAAGCTTCTGACATAAACATCAGAAGGGGGATGGAGATTGCCCGCCTCATTAGTCTTAGTAAGGGAATTATATACTTTTAAAATTAATTATTACAATAAATCAAAAGAATGTTTCAAGGTTGTAAAGATCTTATTAGACCCACTCCCACAATATACATTTTAAGATAATAAAATTAGCCAGAAGGTTTTCAGGAAGGAGAAACATGTCCTCAAACAGGATACATTATTGTTATATAATCCTTATTAAGGAATGCAGGAAAAAAATTTGTCCTTTCCTCTTCCTTGAGAATTCCAGACCCCTATCTCCTCCTTATCATGGCATCCTGTCCTATCACTTCATGGGAAATAGATGGGGAAACAGTGGAAACAGTGTCAGACTTTATTCTTTTGGGCTCCAAAATCACTGCAGATGATGACTGCAGCCATGAAATTAAAAGACGCTTACTCCTTGGAAGAAAAGTTATGACCAACCTAGATAGCATATTCAAAAGCAGAGACATTACTTTGCCGACTAAGGTCCATCTAGTCAAGGCTATGGTTTTTCCAGTGGTCATGTATGGATGTGAGAGTTGGACTGTGAAGAAGGCTGAGCACAGAAGAATTGATGCTTTTGAAGTGTGGTGTTGGAGAAGACTCTTGAGAGTCCCTTGGACTGCAAGGAGATCCAACCAGTCCATTCTAAAGGAGATCAACCCTGGGATTTCTTTGGAAGGCATGATGCTAAAGCTGAAACTCCAGTACTTTGACCTCATACGAAGAGTTGACTCATTGGAAAAGACTCTGATGCTGGGAGGGATTGGGGCAGGAGGAGAAGGGGACAACAGAGGATGAGATGGCTGGATGACATCACTGACTTGATGGACGTGAGTCTGAGTGGACTCCAGGAGTTGGTGATGGACAGGGAGGCCTGGCATGCTGTGATTCATGGGGTCACAGAGAGTTGGACATGACTGAGCAACTGAACTGGACTGATCTCCTCCTTGAGAGCCCCAGATCCCTTTTTCCTCCTCAGGGACCCCAGACTTCTTATCAATCTGCCTAGTAATTGACTCTCTCACTTGCCTGCAATGTCCACAGCTATCAGAACTAGTGTTTTTTCTTTTGTGGAAGCTCTCAGTGACCTTTTATATATTCCATAGACATGGAGTCTGCCTAGTTGATTGTGTGGGTTTAATCTGCAGTTTGTACATGGCCTTCTTCTTTAGCCACACTGCCCCTGGGTTTCAGTTGTGATATTATTTCCACCTCTACAGGTGGGTCGTCCACTGGAGTTTTCTCCTGAGGCTACCTTGGAGGATTTGAGTTTGCCCCTGTGAGGGCCAGGTGTGGAGATGGTGAGACTGCTTGGGTCATAGGGGTTTTGACAGCACCAGGTACTCAGGGAAGTTGGTGGCTAGGGAAGCAGGAAATATAGTGCTCTAGAAGGGTATGGCAACCAGTAGTGGCCAATATGCTCCAGTATTCTTGTGTGGAGAACACCCCTCCTGACAGAGAAGCCTGGCAGGCCACAGTCTACAGGGCCACAGAGTTGGACATGACCTATGTGACCCTGTGTGAATAGACACAGGACTCTTTTTGCCTGTGGCAGCTCTGCCCCAGTGGGAGTTGAGCGTGAAGGTGGTGTAGCTGCTTGGCTTGCAGGGACCCTGGTGGTGCCAAGTATGCAGGGACATGGACTACCTCTGCCTCTGCCACAGAAGTTATGGCCCTATCAGTCTTTATTCCAGCCTCTTGTAGCTGGCAATCAGAGGTCTCTTTGGCCAGTCTTTCCCCATAGCTTCGCCCCTTAGAGGGCTCCCTTGCCTAGGGTCCTTCTCTGTTGTTCAATGTATCAAGCACATAGAAAGACCCCCCTCACTAGGGTCTTACTCTGTAGATCGGCCCATCAGGCACTGAAAGTAGCGCCCTGGGTGGGGTCCTACTCTGTAGTTTGGCACATCAGTCACTTAAAGAAGCACCCTGGGTAGGGTCCTACTCTGTAGTTCAGTGCATCAGGCATTTGATGGGCCAGCCTCTCTATTGTTCAGCTGCCAATGATGGCATGTTGGGTGAGAGAAGCTATGGTGATGGCTCCACCCCCTATGCATGACTCAGCAGTATCGCTTTGCTTCCATGAGTGCCAGGCTTTCCTCCACAGGCATTTCCCACCACGATCTCCTCCCTCACATCCCCTCAATCTGTCTCACCACAGTCAACAGCAGCCCTCACCCTGGGATTGCTCCACAATCCCTAAACTCCAGCTTCCAGCCACTGTGCTTTCCCGGGGACGCTCTTTCCTGTCTGGAGTATGTATGGCTGTGGCAAGGACTGTCTGATTCTCATTCCATTTAGGCTGCCACAGATCAGCTGTTTGACTCAGCCTTAAATGTCTCTCCTCTGTCAAGTCCAGCTCAACAAGCAGGGTTTCTGAAAGTGCAATGAGATGTGAGAATGAGAAACAAGACACAAGAGTTCAGTGAAAGGTGAGGATCAGGGGACCAACACTGCTCCAGGATGAGGATACCAAAACTGAATGCATGCCACCTTTATTATATTCTCAGCTGTGAAAGAAGGAATGTGCAGTGTGTTAAGCTATAACTCATGTGACCTTCAGGGCCAAAGAACAAAGTGATCACTAACCATTGAGTAACCAAGAAATAGTAATCAATAACAAGTCAGTAGCTAAGATTAATATTATTATCTATAGATTTCCTCCGGATACATAAAACACGTGACTCTGAGATGCCAGTTGGAAAACAGTCTGAGGTCGGTTTTTTGACCTCAGGATCATATCTTGTTTTCAAGATTATGAACTGTTCCCTCTGGACATGTTTCAAGAGTCTCGTGCCTTAAAGCATCCAGTTTATCATTAATTATAAATTCCTTCTGTGGCCCTTCTGGGGCCTGTTTTCTTCTATTCTTCCTATCTCCTACAATCCTCTGACTCAGATAACTGCCCTGATGTGGGGATCGGACCCCTGCTCCAGTTACCCCACCTGCTAAGGGCAGGTCCAGTCCTACTAACACTCCTGTTTTCCCCCCTAGTTTCTTCATGCTACCAATTCTGCGTGGTTCTATATATTCTTTTCCATTGATCAGGTACTCTTGTCCTCTCTCAGCTGGTGTTTTGCATGCACTTCTGTGTCTGAAGGTGTATTTTTGAGGTATCCATGGAGAGATGAACTCCACATCCACCTGCTGCTCCACCATATTGTTCTCCTCCAAGTGGCTGTTTTTTCATATGTTTTATATATATTAATCATTATATATATATATACTGTTTGTATGTATTACTTTTGACAAAATATTATTTTAGCAAATAGATGGGGAAAAAGTAGAAACTGACAGCTTTTATTTTCTTGGGCTCCAAAATGACTGCAGACATTGACTGAAGCCACAAAATTAAAAGACACTTGCTCCTTGGAATAAAAGCTATGACAAATCTAGAAAGCATGTTAAAAAGTAGAGACATCACTTTGCCAACAAAGTTTTGTATAATCAGAGTTATTGTTTTTCAAATAGTCATAAATGGATGTGAGAGTTGGACCATAAAAAAGGCTGAGCACCAAAGAATTAATGCCTTTGAATTGTAGTGAAGAATATTCCTGAGAATCCCTTGAACAGAAAGGAGATCATTCTAGTCAATCCTAAAGGAAATCAACCTTGAATACGTATTGTAAGGACTGATACTGAACCTGAAGTTGAAACTCCAATACTTCAGCCACCTAATGCAAAGACTGACTCACTGGAAAATACCCTGATGTTGGGAAAAATTGAGGGCAGGAGGAGAAAGGGGCAACAGAGGATAAGATAATTAGATGATATTAACGCAATGGACATGAGCTTGAGCAAATTCCGGGAGATTATGAAGTACAGGGAAGCCTGATATGCTGCAATCCATGGGGTTGAAAAAGGTTTGACATGACTTAGAAACTGAATAACAATTGTTTCTTAGGTTTTCTAACAAGAAAATCATCATTTTATTATCAGAACATATTGAATTCATTGAGATAGAGTGAGATTGGAAAAGGGAAAGCTAGATGTACCTGAATATTTTTTTTTTTTTTTTAGTTACTAAGTTGTGTCCAACTCTCTTGTGACCCAATGGACTGTAGCCCACCAGGGTCCTTGTCCATGTGATTTCCCAGGCAAGAACACTGGAATGGTTTTCCATTTCCTTCTCCAGGAGATCTTCCTAACCCAGAGATTGAACCCATGTCTCTTGCACTGGCAGACAGATTCTTTACTACTGAACAAGCAGGAAAGCAAATCAAACTTTTAGATATAGATAATTTTTTGTCTTCCTGTGAATTATTTTTCAGCAGTACATATGTTGAGGTTTGAATTTTAGACTTGAAGTGACAGTGAAAGAATCTGTTCTTTTAAGAGTTTCTGACTGTTCTAATTCAAGTAGTCTAGACAGCTGATATGAGTACCTGAACCATTTCACTCTTTTCTACAATCTTCCTCTATCTCCACTAAAATCTCCACCACTTCTCTGGTTGTCTAACTTGTTCAGTACTCAGTTTCCAACTCTATTCATTCTTGACCTCTCATACTCATTGTAAACTTTTGCATCTGCCTTCACCAAAATATGAGGTTTTACTCATTTTCTAAATTACTTCAAAAATCAAAACAGGAAGCATTCACAATTAATGTGATTTCTTTTCTGGGTTCCCAATATTTGAACTTCTTCATATCTAACCTCTTCAGCTATATTGTATCTTCTTTTCTAGGTGATCTGATACAGTGGANTCTTATAATCTCCATTACCCATTTCAACTTTTAATGTATTCTTCCACCTATCTAGAAGAATGCTTTTGTGAGGTCATTAGTTTGTTGAATTTTAAAAGTAGATTGTGTCCTTGGGAAAATGTGCTTCAATGGCTCATTTGGGGAGCAGATCAAAGTTTCAGTAGAGTGTTACGTGTGTGTCCTTGAACACTTGAAAAGGAATGACTGTTCAGCTTGTGTATAGTCAAGTGCTCTAAAAATGTGAATTATTTCAAGTTATTTAGCAGTGTTAGGTCATCTACATCTTCACTGGTTGTCTGTTCATTTATTCTATCAATTAATGAGAAAGAAGTTTGTAATTTCTAATTATAGTAGCAGATTGTTTTCCTTTTGTATCTATCAGTTTTTCTCATGCTGTTTTGTTGGATATATGCACAATTAAGATTGTTATGTCTTTTGGAAAACTGACCTTTTGATCNAAAGAAGTTTGTAATTTCTAATTATAGTAGCAGATTTTTTTCCTTTTGTATCTATCAGTTTTTCTCATGCTGTTTTGTTGGATATATGCACAATTAAGATTGTTATGTCTTTTGGAAAACTGACCTTTTGATCAGTATGTAATGTAATCTTACTTCATTTCAGATTCTTTTTTCTTCACTGAGGATTATTTTTTCTGAAATTAATATAACCAATTCTGCTATTTTTGGTTAGTGTTTACATGATATAACTTTGAACATCCTTTTAAGCTGTCCATGTTTTTAATTTGAAGTGCATGTTGTTAAAACAAAACCCTAGCCTAATAATGTTATCAGTTTATATGGCATTCATCAGTATCTCTCCTAAGTAAATAAATAATTCTGTTTCTAACTACACATCTGTTTTGCTCTCAGTGTGAGATTAGTTGTTTTCCCTCTGACATCAGTTATTTAATGAGTTAAAGATAGAGCATTAATTTGTAATCTATCCTTCTTTGTTGGGAAAGGAGTATGTCAAGGCTGTATATTGTCACCCTGCTTATTTAAATTATATGCAAAGTACATCATGTGAAATGCCAGGATGGATGAAGCACAAGCTGGAATCAAGATTGCTGGGAGAAATATCAACAACCTCAGATATGCAGATGACACCACCCTTATGGCAGAAAGTGAAGAGGAACTAAAAAGCCTCTTGATGAAAGTGAAAAAGGAGAGTGGAAAAGTTGGCTTAAAACTCAACATTCAAAAAACTAAGATCATGCCATCTGGTCCCATCACTTCACGGCAAACAGATTGGGGAACAATGGAAACAGTGACAGACTTTATTTTCTTGGGCTCCAAAATCACTGCAGATGGTAACTGCAGCCATGGAATTAAAGACACTTGCTCCTGGGAAGAAAAGCTATGATCACCCTAGACAGCATATTAAAAATCAGAGATATTACTTTGCCAACAAAGTCTGTCAAAAAGTCAAAGCTATGGTTTTTCCAGTAGTCATGTGTGGATTTAAGAGTTGAACTATAAAGAAAGCTGAGCACTAAAGAATCAATGCTTTTGAACTGTAGTGTTGGAGAAGACTCTTGAGAGTCCTTTGGACTGCAAGGAGTTCCAACCAGTACATCCTAAAGAAAATCAGTCCTAAATATTCATTGGAAGGACTGATGCTAAAGCTGAAGCTCCAATACTTTGGCCACCTGATGCGAAGAGCTGACTCATTGGAAAAGGCTCTGATGCTGGGAGAGATTGGGGGCAGGAGGAGAGGGGGATGACAGAGACTGAGATGGTTGGATGGCATCACCGACTCAATGGACATGAGTTCGAGCAAGCTCTGTGAATTGCTGATGGTCAGGGAAAATTGGTGTGCTGCAGTCCATGGTGTCACAAAGAGTCAAACACGACTGAATGACTGAACTGAACTGAACAGTAAAGGTCAAGTGATGAGACTTTTCTAGCTTTCTGAGTTATAAAACCTTTAAATGTGTGTGTGTGTCTGTGTGTGTGTGTGTGTGTGTGTGTGTGTGTAATTTATGTTTCTTTGTCTCTCTAGCTAGGTATTTTAGTGCAATGTTGATTAGATATGATAATAGTGAACATTTTTATCTTTGGTTCAGAGAATAAAATTTAATTTTTTCATGATTGAGTATTTTGTTAGCTTTTTGTAGGTTTCCTTCATTAGATTTCAGAAATTCTATGTAATCATAGTTTGCTGTTAGTATCTTTAATAAATATATAGTATCAATAATAAATCATTAGCCTACTTCTATTGAAATGATCATATGACATTTTTATTTTTTATATACACTTCTCAAAGGCTATACTCCATTTATAATTATTGCAAAGTATTGGCTATGTTCCTTGTGTTGTACAGTATATCTTTGGAGCCTATCTTACAACCAATAATTTATATATTTCAACTACACATCTCTATGTTGTCCCTTCATAGAACTAGTGATAAGCACTAGTTTTTTTCTCTATATCTGTTAGTCTGCTTTGTTTTTTGTTATATTCAGCAGTTTTTTCTTTTTTTATATTTCACATATAAATGGTATAATAAAGTATCTATCTTTCCCTGTCTGACATTTTACTTAGTATGTCTTCCAAGTCCATCTGTGTTCCTGCAAATGACAACGTACTGCTGTTTTGTTGGCTGAGCAGTATTCCATTGTGTAGATATACCACTTCTTTATCCATTCATCTGTTAATAGTTTGTTTTTTTTTTTCTCTCCATATCATGGCAGTTGTAATTAAGGTTACTGTGAACATTAGGGTGTGTGGATCCTTTCAAAGTAGAGCTTTTGTTTTGTTTTTCAAGTGTATACTGAGGAGTGGAATTGCTATATCATATGGTAGTTCTATTTTTAGCTTTTTGAGAAACTCCATACTGTTATCAAACTTTCAAACACCACAGTGAATCAGTTATGTATATATACATATTTCTATTCCTTTTTACATTTTTTCCCATATAAGTCATTACAGAGTTTTGAGTAGAGTTCCCTGTGCTACATAGTAGGTTCTTTGTAGTTATCTCTCCCAATTTATCTTTCTTCCTTTTTCGATTGATAAGCATACTTTTTTTTTTCAATATATGTGACTAGTTGTCTTATAAATGAGATCATTTGTACCTTTTCTTAACAAATTTCACATATAAGCAATATTACATGATATTTACCTTTCTCTGACTTGCTTCACTCAGTATGATGATTATTTCATTCTTTTTTGTAGCTGAATAGTATTCTGTTGGAGATATCTACCATATCTTTATCCATTCATACACTGATGAATAGCTAGGTTGCTTCCATGTCTTGGCTATTGTAAATACTGCTGCAGTGAACATTGGGGTGCATGTGTCTTTGCAAATTATGGTTTTCTCTGGATATATACCCAGAAGTAGGATTGCTGAATCATATGGTAGCTCTAGTTTTAGTTTTTAAGGAGCTTCTGTTGCTGTTCTTAATAGTGGTGTACCAATTTGCATTCTTTTTAATTCAATTTTGATCACTTAATTTGCTAGAATAGTCAAATAACTTATATTCTTGGAATTAAAGAAGTTAACTGTGATGCATTATACATCTATAGAATATTTTGAAGATATTATATATTCTTTTAATAATTTATCTTAATAATGTTATGGTTTTTTACAGAATTTTATTTACTAATGTATTTTCAGGTTTTTGAATCTAACTCATTCTAGCCTAATAAAATGAATGGCAAAGTTTTATCATTTTGTACTGTCTAGAAGGAGTTTGTGTAAGTCAATTTTAGTTTGTTTTTTTTTTCCCTCCTTTTAGATGTTTGGTAAACCT
>SJYQ01001194.1:33160-67643 GCA_006410935.1 Redunca redunca
TACAGTCCATAGGGTCACAAAGAGTCGAACATGACTGAAGTGAATTAGCATACACACACCACCCCTTTCTGTTGATGCTACAAAATTACATCTTCATAAATCTTTTGCCTAACAATGTGAACTAATAATGCTTTTAATTACAACTGTCTTATAAAATGTTAAAAACAAAATGTGAATTGCAACGAAAAGTTACAAAACTCTTAGCTTTTAGAGTTGTTGCTTTTTAACATAGTACTCTGTTACATCATATAGGAAACAAAAGGTGCAGTTGCACACCCACTGTTACAATATTTAGGATTTATAATTTTTCATGTGTTTATCTTTACAAAGATCTTTATTTCTTTATTTGGCTTTTAGTTCCTGTCTGGTGTTACTTTATGTTGAACTATNACTCCCTCAGACACTGGTTATCTAGAAATGTGTTAATTTCTCCCTAATGTATTTTTCTCTCTAAGTTTTACATTGTATGTTTTGTAATGAATGCATTTGGAATTTGTTTACTTAAATTCATGTTATTTTATTATAACATACTTTAATTTCATAAATAGCAGTTATATGATTATTCTCCCTGATTTTTTAAGAACAGTTTTACCAAATATATAGTTTTTGGTTGATAGTTTTTTTTTTTTTTTAGCACTTTGAAGATATTGGCCCACTACTTTTTTGACCTCTATAGTTTCTGATAAGAATTCTGCTTATAATCTTATTGAGGATCCTTTGTATGTGACAAATCATTTCTCCTTTGCTGCTTGTAAGATTTTCTCTTTGTCTTTTAAAAGTTTAATTATAATATCTCAATGTGCAACTTTGAGTCCATCTTACTTGAAGCCATTTAGGCTCTTGGATGTTTATATTCATCTTTCTTCAAATTTAGATGCTTTGGCCATTATTTCTCCAAATATTCTCTCTGCTTCTTTATCGTTCTCTTCTCTTTCCAAAAGGCATATATTGGGCCACTTGATGGTGTCCCCAAATTCCCTTAGGCTCTCTTCCCTTTTATTCAATCTTTTTTTTCCTGTTATCCTATCTTCATGTTGACTGACATTTATTCTGATTAATCAAATCTTTCTTGGAATCTTGCTGCTGCTAAGTAACTTCAGTCATGTCCGAATCTGTGTGACCCCATAGATGGCAGCCCCCCAGGCTCCCCCATCCCTGGGATGCTCTAGGCAAGAATACTGGAGTGGGTTGCCATTTCCTTCTCCAGTGCATGAAAGCGAAAAGTCAAAGTGAAGTCGCTCTAGTGCATTTTTATTTTCAGCTATTATATTTTTAGCTCTATAACTTTTATTTAGTTTATTTTTATGTATTTTATCTCTTTATTGATAGCAGTGATACTGGTATCAGTAGTGATATTGGTGATCACATATCAGTGATAATATATAGCATTTGTCTATTTCACTTGTCTTGCTTAACATAATACCCTCTGGGTTTATCTAAGTTGTCACAGAGGACAGGACTTCCTTTTTCTTTTAAAGGATGGATTATATTCTTGTGTGTATGTGTGTAGATAGATAGATGTATTCTTTATTTTTTTTAATATTGCATCCCTAAAAATTATTTATTTTGTAACTAGAAGTTTATACTATTTGAACCCCTTCACCCAGTTTGTTTACCCTCTAACAAGTCACCAATATGGTCTTCATATCTGTGAGATCAGTTTTGTTTTTGTTTTTTTGATCCTACATGTAAGTGAGATCATAAGGTATTTGTCTTTGTCTGATTTCATTTGGCATAATGCCCCGAAGGTCTATCCATGTCACAAATGGCAAATATTTCTTCTTTAATGACTGAATAATATTCCATTGTGTATATATGCCATAATTTCTTTGTCTGTTCATCCATTGATAGATATTTAGCTTGTTTCCATACCTTGGTTATTGCAAATAATGTTGCAGTGAACCTAGGGCTGCATGTATATTTTTAAGTTAGTATTTATATTTTCTTTGGATAAATATTGATAAGTGGAATTATGGGTCATTTGCAGTTCTATTTTTAATTTTTTGAGAAACCTCTATACTATTTCCATAGTGACTACCCCTATTTACATTCCCACCAACACTGCACACACGTTATCTTTTCTCCAAATCTTAGCCAACACTTACTATATGTTTTATCTTTTGAGGATAATCATTCTAATAAGTATGAACTGATCTTTCACCATGGGTTTGACTTGTATTTCAAATTTGAAATGCAAAGGTTGAGCACCTTTTTCATATTCATACTGACCATTCGTTTGTCTATGGAAACACTTCTACTCAGATCCTTTACCGATTTTTTTTTTGTTTTGTTTTAATTTTAGTTTTGTATTTGCTATTGGGGCTTCCCTAGTAGCTCAGTTGGTAAAGAATCTGTCTGCAAAGCAGGAGATCTTGGTTGGATTCTTTGGTTGGGAAGATCTGGTGGAGAAGGGATAGGCTACTCACTCCAGTATTCTTGGGCTTCCCTCATGGCTCAGACAGTAAATAATCTGCCTGCAATGTGGGAGACCTAGGTCCTATCCCTGGGTCAGGAAGATCCGCTGGAGAAGGGAAAGACTACCCACTCTAGTATTCTGGCCTGGAGAATCAGGTCATAAACAGCCACTGAGTGACTTTCACTAGGCACTAGATTAGACATTGAGCTATATGAATTTCCTGTATATTTTGTATACTAACTTCTTTTTAGTGGATATATTATTTGCAAATATTTTCCATAAGTTGTCTTTTCATATTGTGATTGTGAAATAAATGATGAGTTGTATTACTCTCAAATATAATAGGCCTATTTATAGCATATNCTGTGATTTATGTCGGAGAGTGTTTTGCCTATGTTCTCCTCTAGGAGTTTTATATACATTTTGAAAGTCAGCAGCTTTGGTGAAATCCTTTCACTGTACTTTAAATCTCTCATCTCTCCTTTTGTTTAGTGATCCCTAACTCTTTTCTTGCCATATCCTTCACTTTAACCCAACTGACCTTATCTGCTTTTTTGTACTGGAGTGATTGGAAGGGACCCATCCCAATATTCCTGGATAATGTCCTTATCTTAAAGTCTATAATCTTGATTCCATCTGAAAAATCCCTTTTCTCACATTACTTATCTCAAGACATAACATTAAGAAGCAAAGATTGTGGAAGCCAAAATTGTGTTTACCACAAGCATCATACCTTAATTCAATGAACATAG
Organism: Redunca redunca; assembly: GCA_006410935.1. Taxonomy (NCBI): domain Eukaryota; kingdom Metazoa; phylum Chordata; class Mammalia; order Artiodactyla; family Bovidae; genus Redunca; species Redunca redunca. The sequence goes on from SJYQ01001194.1 coordinate 36,329, forward strand.
ACTGACTGTAAACCAAGTTAATTAAGAGGTAATATGCAAAAATTGACTATAAATTAGAGAAGAGAAGAAGAAAATAGCTTGTTTTTCAGATTACCTTGTTTAGTAGCATTTATCTTAGCTAGATTTTTGGCAGAGTTGTAGTAACCAAAAGGTAAGGCTAAACATACCTGCAAAAACCTGAACCCCAAGTATTCTCAGAGAGATTCATATGTTTTATACAAAACATGTTGAGTGGAAAGATTGATATCCTATGATGAATGAGGAAAATTTGGTCTGTATTCACACAAAGAGATCATCACCAGGACACATGCAGAATGGAAGAGCCAACTATCTTTGCAGATATATCTCCCATTTTAAATTTTGTCACATACCTTAACAAATATTTAGACATTTTTAGGGAAATTTAAAAATATTTTCAGATTGAATAAGCTATGCATGTTAATTTCAATACTGTCTCCACAAATGTCATTGATTTTTTAACTCATTTGAAAATTTTGAAAATGTGACAAAATTGTGTTTAGTTCTAAATTAGTCATCAACTAAATTTTAGGGAGATCAATTTAACAAAACACTGTCATATTTCTAAGTGTTTTTTTTTCTTCCCCCAAAATTATTTTTAATATAATCTTAATATTTCCTTTGATTTTTATTTCTTTTTCTAGTTACAAAAGTATTACCTTCTAGTTTTAGAAAAAGTTTAAGATCATAGACAGTTAGAAAAATTATTTGTGTCTATGTGTGTGCCTGTGTGTATTTGCAGGTGGTTCTACCATTGAGAGGCAACTAATTATTGTTAACATTTCCTTCTTATCAATTTTTTCTATATACATTTTGCATAGGTAATTTCAGATGGCTCATAAAGTACAGTACCCAGCCTATTATAAGCCAACATTACAAAGTAAATGAATATACTTCATTCTCTTTAACATTTTTAGGATAACATTCTTCCTTTGAACATCATCTGTTTATTTTCAACTTTTTACCAATCAACATTATTTCTGCTTACCAATGATAATATTCACATTCTGGGCAAAAGAGAGATAACAAAGATAAGCTTTGCTTTTTCCATTCTCCTAGGCAATCAGTAGTCAAATTCTGTTACAATCTGGGTTGCATTATATGGTAGTGACTTGTCATTGTTTCGAAAATAATTCAAACTTTAATATTTGCAATCTATCGGTACCTCATTCTGCAAAAGTCTAGTCCCAATTAACTGAGAACTTGTGTTCCGTCAGCTTCCAGAGAATGTGTTTGCTGCAAAAGATGTTATTTTCTTCAATCGCCTTGTTTGACTCTGGTCAACAACCCTGGGTTAGTAATCATTGCCATTCTATTCTCAGGGTCTCCTTAAATATTCTTTCTGTTCTGTCTGACAGGTGTCCTGTGCATCCTTTACACACTTGTCCCTTTTAAGACTAACCCACAGAATAACATCTTTGAGGTACTTTGGTGCTAATAACTAATAGACTATATGCTTTCCTAAGGCAACAGCCTGAAGTGACCCAAACTCTTCAGTTACTGTGCTTGTATGAAGCTACTATTTCCTGAGCTCCAAGTTATTTTGTTGCTTGAGCCCTGACCAGAATGCCTGCTCTAGTGCTCATTTACCTAGAAGCATTATATTCATGTTTCTTCTGCACCTCCTTTAACATGTCTTATTTATCTCATTCCAACTATGTTATTTTTCTCTTCAGTAGTTAACATCTACTCATTCTTCACATCTGTTATTGCCTCAAGCATTCTCTATTGACCTTAGAGCACCATACCAGTTATAATTGTACCTTTATCTGTGTGATCCATAGCCCTGTCCCCTCAATTGACTACAGTCTTCAGGAAAGCATAATATTTTTATGCCCCTGCTTAAGTTGTTTCTTGGCTGCCTGTCCTGTGATTCGGGATTTAGAATTTTGACTGAAATAAGAAGTAAATGAATGCAAACTTTGCAGAGCTAATATAGTTCATAGTTGTTTTGTAAAAGTAATACCTGTATTTTTAAATAATATTCTGTCCTCTTGCACAATTTGTTAGGATAAATGATATAAGTAACCATTATGCATACCTACTATGCATGAGCACTAACTGTGCTGGGGTATTATAGGTGTCTTTTATTATTCATAAGCACATAAGACTCCTTATCAGATGAATTGTTCTACTACATTTAATATGGAAAAAAATAAGTTTGATAATCTGATTAAAGAGCTTGTCAAGTGGTATATTTGAACCTAGTTACACCAGGAACCAGGATTGATACTCAGTGCATGCACTGTGCCATATCTAAAGTAGGAAGCAAAGTATGTTTGATAAAAGTATATACCATAGTATCCTTAGCAAAAGAGAAAAGTGACTCTTGGCCGGACTTCTGATTTTCCCCATTTTGCTCTCTGATTTTACCAGAGAGAAACATTTTTATAATCACATCTTATAGAAAACTTTAGCAAAATTTTCAATTTGCATAGGTCAGCAGTTTGCAAAATACTAGAACTCAGTGGTAAAATAGTTCTGGGTCTAAAGCTTCAGAGGAGCAAGACTCCTGGCTGTTAAGTACACCACTTCGAATTGAGGAGTGGCATGTCATTTTATAATTTGACATTTCATTTAAGATGTTATTTGGAGGGTGGGGGGAACACCATTATACCAAGCAAGCAAAAACCACAACAATGGATAGGATATGGGAAACAGACATTTCCATTGCCTGGGATTCTTCAGGCAAGAATACTGGAGAGGGGGTCATGCCCTGCTATACAAGATCTTCCCAACACAGGGATTGAAACTATGTCTCTTATGTCTCCTGTATTGGCAATACAGTTTCCCTACTAATCGTGCCATCTAGAAAGCCCAGAGAATAAAATATTTAATGTAAAGATGTTATACATTATTACTGATAAGTGAACTTCCAGATGTTCAAGCTGGTTTTAGAAAAGGCAGAGAAACCAGAGATCAAATGGCCAACATCTGTTGGATCATCAAAAAAGCAAGAGAGTTCCAGAAAAACATATATTTCTGCTTTATTGACTATGCCAAGCCTTTGACTGTGTGTATCACAACAAACTGTGGAAAACACTGAAAGAGATGGGAATACCAGACCACCCGACCTGCCTCTTGAGAAACCTGTATGTAGGTCAGGAAGCAACAGTTAGAACTGGACATGGAACAACAAACTGGTTCCAAATGGGAAAAAGAGTACGTCAAGGCTGTATATTGTCACCCTGCTTATTGAACTTGTATGCAGAGTACATCATGAGAAATGCTGGGCTGGAAGAAACACAAGCTGGAATCAAGATTGCTGGAAGAAATATCAATAACCTCAGATGTGCAGATGACACCACCCTTATGGCAGAAAGTGAAGAGGAACCAAAAAGCCTCTTCATGAAAGTGAAAGAGGAGAGTGAAAAAGTTGGCTTAAAGCTCAATATTCAGAAAACTAAGATCATGGCATCTGGCCCCATCACTTCATGGGAAATAGATGGGGAAACAGTGGAAACAGTGTCAGACTTTATTGTTTGGGGCTCCAAAATCACTGCAGATGGTAATTGCAGCCATGAAATTAAAAGACATTTACTCCTTGGAAAGAAAGTTATGACCAACCTAGATAGTATATTCAAAAGTAGAGATATTACTTTGCCAACAAAAGTCTGTCTAGTCAAGGCTATGGTTTTTCCTATGGTCATGTATGGATGTGAGAGTTGGACTGTGAAGAAAGCTGAGCACCGAAGAATGGATGCTTTTGAACTGTGGTGTTGGAGAAGACTCTTGAGAGTCCCTTGGACTGCAAGGGGATCCAACCAGTCCATTCTAAAGGAGATCAGTCCTGGAGTTCATTGGAAGGACTGATGCTGAGATTGAAACTCCAGTACTTTGGCCACCTCATGCAAAGAGTTGACTCATTGGAAAAGACCCTGATGCTGGGAGGGATTGGGGACAGGAGAAGAAGGGGACAAGAGAGGATGAGATGGCTGGATGGTTCATGGGTTGCAGAGTTGGACACAACTGAGCGACTGAACTGAACAAAACACAAGTTAAGCAACTCATTATCAACATTAACAAAACTGCATTTTAAGCATCTATCTTCAAATGAACTACTTTGTTAAATGTTATGGGAGTTGCAAAGAAGTTTGAATCATCACTAGGCTAGCCAAATCTATACAGTCTACTTAGGAAAAGAACCAAGAGAAGAGACTGGAGACATAGAGAACCAAACAGAAATGTTGACAGCCCAATATATTCCATCAATGATGATAGCATACCAATTAGGAAAAAAAAGTCACTTCTTGTTGATGAGAGAAAAACAACTCACCTAGAATCACAAAATGTGACAAGTATTGAATCTACCTATACTTTTTCATTTCTATTTTTAGGCTGAAAATGTTAAACAACTATTTTCCATGTTAATTTTATCTGTATGTACAGATTGTTGCTATTTTCCCAATCACAGTACTTTATATTTTATTTAAATTTTATAGATTTTCTGATACTTTTATAATATTTTCTTCTTAATGTAGTCTCCCTAGGATCCACAAAACCATCAGATTTAGAATAGATTTATTATTTAGGTTAGAGAGCAGAAGAACAGAGACTGTGACTTTGGAAGACTATACAATACAGGACAGAAATCTAAATTCCAAATCGTGGTCATTAGCTGATTTGGGGGCATTGTTCTTTCCCATAAGTTGCTCTCTTTTGGCTCCAGGTTTATAATAAAAAACCCAAAATAAACCCTGAAATCTTATCATTAAATGCAAAATTGACTTTGTGCATCTTACTTGCCTTTGTAACAAAATGATACCCCTTCTTCAGTGTTAATATTGGCTTAATTCACCATTGATAATGTATAACTTAGAAACTTTAGGTTCCTGAGAGAAATAAGGATATTTCCAGTAGTTGTTTGATGTGCTATAGTTATTTAAACTGTGGCTCTCTCTCTCTCTCACTCTCTCTATATATATATATATGTATGTATGTATATATATCCATTGTAATTAAAGTTCAAAGTTTAAGTAAATGAAACCTAGATGCAGCTTAATGGCAAAACTGAAGCTTGCTTGCATGGGGCAGTGTAAAATTTTCTACTAATCTCCACTTTGTCAAGGTTTGCATAGCCACTTTCTCAGATGAAGTTTTATCCCTGTTTTCTTTTTTTTTTTTTTTTCTGGGAGATAAATTTTGTGTCATCTTTTGATGCTTTAAATTATGCACAGAGCCTGAGAAACATGGGAGCTAGAGGTAACTGAGAATGTAAATAGGAATGAAAAGGCTAGAATGATCTGGAAGAGATATTTAGGTTGCTACAACCAGATGAGAATACAAAAAGGGGACAAAGTTCATTGGTCAGTGCATTATTCCCTCATTGATTTTTCCCTGCCAGTTCCTTTCAGCTCATTGATTTCCATTGCTGATTGAGTCATGTTCATCTGCTGTTAGGAGGTCACTCCATTTCTCTTTTGCTCATTTTTTTCTGCCTACTCAGCACTCCTGCACATGTGTGTGCCACTATCACTAATCTCAATTGTCTGCTGTCAGAAGAGTGATATACTTTTTGCACAATGGGCCATGAGATTCAGGGTGGGTGTATCAAGCAGCCACTGCATAAACTTAACCAGAGTGTACTCACAGATTCCCTTGTAAACTGCATTCATTGTGGGTTTTTACTCCTTTATATCAGATTTAAAGGCATGCAATGTGTACGATTCACAGTTGTCATATGTAGTACACTCGAAGACTGGTAGGAGGAAGTGATGCTCTGATCTCTCTGAAAACAGTTGATGTCACAGTGCCAGAGTACAAAATAAATACCACCTGAAGGTCACATCTTCCTCATACCACACTATCCAGAAGTTCTTTCATTCAGCAATCATATGAGATCTTATCCCTACTGGGAAATGTTAAATATATGTAGGAAATAAGTTTATTTTCACAGTAATAACATTGTGTTTATCTGTTTCAGCAATTTGGAATGGATTTACTAACAAACTCATTTCAAAATACAGTTAAATATTTTGTCAGAGTATTATTAGAATACGAGTTTGTAAATAAGTCTGTACATTTAAGGCATACATATTTTAATTCATGGTGTAATCATAGATACCCTTAGGAAAATAAGTCCAGTTGGGTACCTGTCTAACTTTATGTCATGCAAATTCTAAATGCATTAGGAAAATAAGTCCAGTTGGGTATCTGTATAACTTTATGTCATGCAAATTCTAAATGCATTAGGGACAAAAGACTCTGTGTTCATTCCCAGACTAAAATCACAAACATTATCCACAAAGAAGACAACAAAAACCTCTTTAAGACCACAGAGCTACTGCCTTTAATGAGATTTTTTTTTTTTTAGGTTTAACACTGAAGATTATGCCTTTGAATTTTTTATACCACTTGAAGATGTGATTTACTTTGTATTTATATTTAGTAATTGGCTGTACAGGTTTTGGTTTTAGAATTTATTATGCAACATTCAGCAAGACTAACACTATTAAATACTAATCAACTTTTAATAAGAATTATAAATTGTGTCTCCTTTCTCAAGACAAGAAAAGCAATCACTGCAATCAATCAGGTAGTCTAATCAATTTTCAAAATGAAATTAACCATGCATCTGTAGAAAAAAAAAAAAACCTTGAAGAATAGTATACTATGTCTTCAATATAAGAGATAAGCTCAGTTTTAGAAAATGTTAATAGGATACTTAGTTTCTACATGATGTACTCACATTGATGAGTCTTCAAAGGGTTACTGAGATTTATNAATTGAAGGGCTACCACAGAAAGTCAGTAAATATGTGTTATGAGAATGAGATATAATATTTGCAATTTTTCTCCACTTTAGTTCTTATAGAAATTACATCAGAAAATAAATTTCAATTATCCAAGCATTCACACACTTCCTAAAATGGTGAACACAATCAAGAATTTAACATACAGATATATTTTATGGAAAGAAAAATTCTTATAAACAACAACATTGTTTAAATCACTGCCCTAATGAAGCAGTTTTTTTAAAGAATGTTTAAATAAGTTTTCTCAGACAATGCCATGTTATATGAACTTGAATCTTCCAATTTATTCAATCAATATGAGATGTAGAACCATCGTGTGCCAAGTAAAATGCTGGGCATCGAGAATACCAATAAGAAATAAATTCACCAACCTTAAAGCACTCAAGGCTTATAAATGAGACAGTCATGTGAACAGAGGAAAAACAGGTTGCCAAATGCAATGGCTTTGCAAAGGAATTATACATACCTGACTGGTTTTAAAAGGTTGGCTGCTACAAATGTATTATGGGGAGGTCAAGTCTGGATTGCTAATAAAAGAATAATAATGTCTATTGAAGAATTATTAAATAACAGTTTATCTACTTACTTTGGACTTCCCTGGTGGCTAAGGTGGTAAATACTCTACTTGCCATGCAAGAAATCCAGGTTCTATTCATGGGTTGGGATGATCCATGGAGAGGGAAATGGCTACCCACTCCAGTATTGCTGCCTGGAGAATTCCATGGATGGAGGAGCCTGGTGAGCTACAGCCCTCAGGGTTGCAGAGTCAGACACAACTAAGAGACCAACACACTACAGACTTTATATATACTGTGTCCTTTTATTCTCATAAGATAAGTGGGCTCAGTTTTTTTTATTATTCTCATATTTCTTTTAAAAATGAAAATCCTGAGATTCATAAAGTTTGAATCACATGTCCACCGTTACTAATTGGTAAACCTGGTATAACAAACTATGCATTTGACCCTAAAGTAACCTAGATGCTTAACTGCTTTGCTGAGACATATTTAAATTCAAAACCCCATTTAATTTAGACTTTTATTTGAAGCAGAAACCCATGAGAAGCATGCTGAGACATCACTTACCATCATTTTCAAATTGTTGAACTGGCATCTAACAATGTGGTGCATATTTTACATGAGCTATTTTATTATTTAAAAAATACAAAGACATTTGAATTTGCCATTTGACATTAATGTTGCTAACATTTTGCATAACAAATATACTTTGTTGAAGCTATCTGCTTTACATAGAATCTTCGAAAAAGGAGTTTTGAATAAAAGAGCAAGCGTAATTGACAGCATATCCAGTAGTATCTATAAAGGGTACACACTTTACGTGACAATACTTGAACAAGAACAAACAATAATCACTATTAAATGACATGAAGATACCTTTCAAATAGCATCTGACCTTGTTACTGAAAATACTCCTCAAATTCACTGATACATGCCTAACTAAAGACCTCAAACTCCTTTAAAATTTCTTCTAAATGTTTCCTGTTGCCATCGTTTTATATACAGAGAATGATTTTTCCAAGTTATTATTATTTTATAACAGGGCGCCCCTGGTGGCTCAGTGGTGAAGAATTTACCTGCCGATGCAGGAGACATAAGAGATGTGGATTCCATCCCTGGGTCAGGAAGATCCCCTGGAGGAGGAAATAGCAACCCACTCAGTAATCTTGCATGGGGAATCCCATGGACAGAGGAGGCTGGCAGGCTACAGTCCATGGAGTCACCAAGAGTTGGACACGATTGAAGTGACTTAGCACACATTCATTATTTAGAACGGGCAGTCATATCCAAAAAGAATAACTCAGGGTAAAGATTTGGTAAGGAGGGGAGTGAAAATTAACAGTTGTACATACCATCTCAGTCAACCTCAGAATCAATCTTGTCATGATTATCCCTACATGTTCAAATATGGAACTTTGGATGTCAGAGATTAATGAATAAGCCAGTGTCCTGTTATACAGAGAGTTGTCAGAACAGCCAGGATCTGTACTTAAGATTTATGTATCTGAACTCCACACATTATTTTCCACAACATATTGTTTCCTAAGCCTCTTTGAAATTAGCTAGAAAAGATAGGATTGTTTAAAAATAAAACTGAACATTAAATGTCAAACAGTATTTAGACTCTAAAGATTTTATGTCTGAACAAGTATATAATTATATATATATAATATATATATTATACATATACACGTGATCTTGTTCTTGTTCTTTCTGTTCTCCATGAACCTGAAACCACTGCTTCTCAATTTTAGACTTCAAACATATCAAATATAAATTCTAGCAAGCTGTTTTGCTGAAAGTTTTCAGTTTTGTCTCAGGATCAAAGGATTTGTTAACAAAATAAGCCACTCGTTAAATACAAATAAATAACACAGATATTTATTAGGGAATTATCTAGCTTACTTTCAATATACAAACATTAAAACAAAAGAGAAATAGAAAGAGCAGAGAGTACATCACCAAACTGAGTTTTGTCCAACATCCAGACTTAAACAACACTGGGAAGTCCTGTATCACAGCATATCCAGAGTCCCAAATTGGAAAGGGTCCCAGGCAGCGCATAGGATCCATGGGTGAGATTTCAAAGACTGCAGTTCAGGGGTCCCTGATTATAATCCCAGGAGGGACACAAACTGATATCTTTATCAAAATGTAACTGAATTGCAAGCCTGGTTTTACATTAATATTGTTTATTTTGTCTTGTAAAACTTGGAATGTTGCTAAGTCTGGGGCTTGGTTGGCCAGGCCCCCTCCAGTGTCTCAACAATCTCGAAGATTCCTCCCCCACCTTATCCATGATGTTGCAAACTGGCACTCATAGCAGACAGTCACTCACAGTTACTATCATTCAGGGCAGTGTCCAGGCAGATTAGAACCAAGGTCAGAGGCCTGCTCTGCTTTGTCTCTGAAGCATAAATAAGACTATTAATTTAATTTCCCTAAGACAAGCATGGGTAGAAGACAATGGCGACCCACTCCAATACTCTTGCCTGGAAAATCCCATGCACAGAGGTGCCTTGTAGGCTGCAGTCCATGGGGTCGCTAGGAGTCGGACACGACTGAGCAACTTTGCTTTCACTTTTCACTTTCCTGCATTGAAGAAGGAAATGTCAACCCACTCCAGTGTTCTTGCCTGGAGATTCCTGGGGATGGCGGAGCCTGGTGGGCTGCCGTCTATGGGATTGCACAGAGTCAGACATGACTGAAGTGACTTAACAGCAGCAGCAGCAGCAACAACACAAACATAAAATAACAGACTGGTTCCAAGTTGGGAAAGGAGTATGTCAAGGCTGTATATTGTCACCCTGCTTATTTAACTTATATGCAGAGTGCATCACGGGAAATGCTGGACTGGATAAAGCACAAGCTGGAATCAAGATTGCTGGAAGAAATATCAATAACCTCAGATATGCAGATGACACCACTCTTATGGTAGAAAGCAAAGAAGAACTAAAGGGCCTCTTGATGAAACTTAAAGAGGAGAGTGAAAAAGTTTGCTTAAAATTCAACATTCAGAAAACTAGGATCATGACATCTGGTCACAATACTTCTTGGCAAATAGATGGGGAAACAGTGGAAACAATGTCAGACTTTATTTTGGGGGGCTCCAAACTCACTGCAGATGGTGACTGCAGCCATGAAACCAATACAATATTGTAAAGTAATTAACCTCCAATTAAAATAAATAAATTTATATTTTAAAAATACACGAAGATATACAGATCAAAAATGGAAATAGCTGAAAAAATAAATAACAAAGTCAAATTTATGAACATGAAAAAAATTAAATAAAAGATGCTTGCTTCTTGGAAGAAAAGTTATGAGCAACTTAGACAGCTTATTAAAAAGCAGAGACATTTTTTCCAGTAGTCATGTATGAATGTGAGAGTTGAAATATAAAGAAAGCTGTAAGCCAAAAAATTGATGCTTTTGAACTGTGGTGTTGGAGAAGACTCTTGAGAGTCCCTTGGACTTCAAGGAGATCCAACCAGTCCATCCTAAAGGAAATCAGTCCTGAATATTCATTGGAAGGACTAATCCTGAAGCTGAAACTCCAATACTTTGGTCACCTGATACAAAGAACTGACTCATTGGAAAAGACCCTGATGCTAGGAAAGATTGAAGGTGGGAGGAGAAGGGGACAACAGAGGATGAGATGGTTGGATGACATCACCAACTCAATGGACATGAGTTTAAGTAAACTCCGGGAGTTGGTGATGGACAGGGAGCCCTGGCGTGCTGCATTCCATGGAGTCACGAAGAGTCGGACACAACTGAGCGACTGAACTGAACTGAACACAAGCATGTTCATGTCCAAATCCATGTCCGTCAACCACACATGAGACACCTGCACTTCAGTGGGCAGTTCTATACTTATGACACAAAGCATTTGCTCCTTAGTATTTAAGTTCTCTTTCTTTCTCTTCTGGTTTGTTGTCCTTAATAATGACACCTACTCAATCTCTCTTGCTCTGGTTACTTTTCATCTATTTTTGCGCATGCAGCATCCTTTTATTCATATTGTCTTTCAACTATATATATAAGCCCTCAGTTCAGCTCAGTCACTCAGTCGTGTCTGATTCTTTGGGACCCCATGAATTCCAGCATGCCAGGCCTCCCTGTCCATCACCAGCTCCCAGAATTCACTCAAACTCATGTCCATTGAGTCCGTGATCCCATCCAGCCATCTCATCCTCTGACGTCCCCTTCTCCTCCTGCCCCCAATCCCTCCCAGCATGAAGGTCTTTTCCAGTGAGTCAACTCTTTGCATGAGGTGGTCAAAGTACTGGAGCTTCAGCTTTAGCATCATTCCCTTCAAAGAAATCCCAGGGCTGATGTCCTTCAGAATGGACTGGTTGGATCTCCGTGCAGTCTAAGGGACTCTCAAGAGTCTTCTCCAACACCACAGTTCAAAAGCATCAATTCTTTGGCACTCAGCTTTCTTCACAGTCCAACTGTCACATCCATATATGACCACAGGAAAAACCATAGCCTTGACTAGACGGACCTTTGTTGGCAAAGTAATGTCTCTGCTTTTCAATATGCTTTCTAGATTGGTCATAACTTTTCTTCCAAGGAGTAAGTCTTTTAGTTTCATGGCTGCAATCACCATCTGCAGTGATTTTGGAGCCCCCCAAAATAAAAGTCTGACACTGTTTCCACTGTTTCCCCATTTATTTCCCATGAAGTGATCGGACCAGATGCCATGATCTTCGTTTTCTGAATGTTGAGCTTTAAGCCAACTTTTTCACTCTCCTCTTTCACTTTCATCAAGAGGCTTTTTGGTTCCTTTTCACTTTCTGCCATAAGAGTGGTGTCATCTGTATATCTGAGGTTATTGATATTTTTCCTGGCAATCTTGATTCCAGCTAAGCCCTGATCTATACATAATTATTCAGATAATGAGTCAAGAGTGTTGTACTACACCAACAGAGCCCTCCCCATCATTATATTTGGACATATTAATATTTTGTCTCCAATAAGGAGACAGAAGATACATAAACCCATAAGCAATTTAACTTCAGATGATTAAACAATGTTATGAAAAGAGTAGCATTGCATATATGCACAGAGGATAATTGAGAAGTAAGCTCTTTCAGATACGTCTTTCAAGGAAAACCTCTCTGAGAAAAAAATATTTAAACAGTTACTCAGATAATGAGAAATGCTGAGTCTCAAGAAGTTTGTTTTTAAAAACATTCTAGAAATAAGAACAAAACACATAAAGTCCCTGCAGCAAAACTAGTTTGGTTTACAAGAATGACAACAAACAAGAAATTCTTTGAAAAATTTGATTCCAGAAACTATGTCAATGATGGTACTGTGAATAGAGATGAAGAACTAATAAGGGCAAGACAGTTGGGCATTGGTAGGAGGTGGATGAATAATTCTGCCTTGGTCTTATTAGGTTACACATGACTATTAGCTTTAGAATCAGAAATATCAAAAAGGAGTTATTAAATGTGACTTTGGTGCCCAGTGGAAAGGTCAGATTTTGTGATATAAAGAGGAATTTTCAGTCTAGAGATGGAATGTGAAGCTGTGATATAAGTTCTGGTCACAAAAGGAGGTAATATAAACAACAAAAATTTGCAAAACACTTGTGAGTTAATGAAAATTAGTAGTAGGGTTATTTCAATATTTAGGGGTGTCCACAAAGAAGAAGAAGCATGAAAGGGAACTCAGGAGAAACTATGGGGAAAAAACTACAATTTGATAAGAGTAATGTGCTAGAAACCAAGTAAGAAAGTATCTGAAGAAAGTAGGTGTGGACAGTCGTGTCATAAGTAGATTAAAAATGTGTAAGTATTTGCTACAGGATTTGACATGAATGTGTCTGTTAGTAATGCTGACAAGAATAACTTCACTGAAATGGCAGGAACAAAATCCCCATTGAATGAGAGAAAAAGGAATAAAATAGCATTTTTTTAAAAAAGAAAAATCAATGACATAAAAGATTAACATAATTAAAGTATATTTTGCACCTATAAAAATTGGCCAGTATCAAAAGAAAGGCTAAATGTTAATAAAATATGTAAATGAACTGTAGCAGTATAAAGAGAGAATATCTGTTGACACACAGATATGAGCTATGAAACCATGAAAAGACATAACAGAAACTTAAATACTTAAATTACTAAGTGGAAGAAACTTAAATTACTAAGTGAAAGAAACCAACCTAAAGAAGGTACATACTGTATGATTTCCACTATATGATATTCCAGAAAAGAAAATATGGAGACAGTAAAGAGATCAATGGTTCCCAGGGATTGGAAGATGAGGGAAGGAATAAATAAGCAGAGTATAAAGGATTTCTAGGACAGTGAAAATACTATGTATGATACTCTAATGATGCGTACATGTCATTCTCTGTCCAAGTATGTGCAATGTACAACACCAAGGATGAACCCTAATATGAACTATGGATTTGAGATGATTATGATGTGTCCAGTAGGTTGTAATAAATGCACCACACTGTCAGGGAATGTTGATAATGGGAGAGATTCTACATGTGGCCTCAATTTTGCTATGAACTTAAAAGTACTCTAAAAAAGAATTTTTTTTTTTTAACTTTGCACTAAAGAATAAAAATAAGTGACTAGATAGATAATGGCTTTTGGGGGTCAAAAAAGGATATTGATTTTTCAGATGGGAGATTTTCTTGCATGTTGTTATACAAAAATACATTAAGGGAGCAGATTAAAGAATTTAAGAAAAATGGGGGAAATGGTGATGCAAGATGGAGGGAGGGTCATAGCAATAACTGACTTTGATGGAATAAAGTGATTCAGTTTAAAACTGGAGAGGCTGCCATAAGACAAGGGTAAGGCTGTTTCTCCATGGTAACAGGAATGAAAGAAATATTGCAAGCATTGATGCAGATAGGCTATAGAGAAGAAACTGGGAAACAAAATAGTTGTCTCTATTTGTTTCTGTTTTCTTAGTAAAAACAAATCAGTCCATCAGTTAAGAATAAGTTGGATATGAATGTTGAAGGACCAAGAGGTGAAGAGATATGAATTTGAGGAGAAAATGTGAGAAGACGAGAAATAAAATATCCAAGGAAATTTTGGTAGAACTATATATTATTATTCTTTATTACTTTCATTTTCCTCTGGACACCCTTTGTGCTGTTTCAGTGTAAGCAAGAGATAGGCAGAATTTGAATTGCAGGACACCTGAATTTTTTCAGGTGAAAAAGTGAACACATTCAATACATCTCTTAGCAAAAGCAAACGTATTTGACCACAGTCCCCTTACTGAAATCTATTCCCTTGACTTTGAATACACCACAGTGTTCATTCTGAATTTTCTCTCTAGGTTCCTACTACTTTATCTAAATATTCAATGCTGAAATTCCTTGGGATTTAATGTTGATAGCCTTTTCATGGTGGTTTTTTTTTCCTGTAGACTGCATCCTCTCCCATAATATCATGTGCCATCTATCTATAGACAAAGCTTTCTCTACATCCTCATACCATATGTTTTTCCTCCCTCTGAGTCCCAGATCTCAAACCTAGCTGCCTCCCCTAACTCTGCACTTGCATGTATAATAGGATCATCAAACTCAGCACATTCAAGCAGAATCCACCTTCTCACCAAAAACATGCTCTCTCTGCATTTCTTTTTTCAATAATTGTTACTGTAGTCCATCCTATGATAAAAATAAACTACATGGATACTCCTTAACTCCTACCTTTTTCTAACCTACCACAGCCAGTCAACCATGTCTTGTCTATACTTACTTCTAGTGTTTCTCTAATCTATTAGTTTTCTTCTTACCCTGAATACCACTAGAAAAGCCTATGGCATTGAAACATGTATAATATCATATAAGAAATGAATCGCCAGTCTAGGTTCAATGCAGGGTACAGGATCTTTAGGGCTGGTATACTGAGATGACCCAGAAAGATGGTATGGGGAGGGAGGTGGGTGAGGGGTTCAGGATTGGGAACACATATACACCTGTGGCGGATTCATGTTGATGTACGGCAAAACCCATACAGTATTGTAAAGTAAAATAAAGTAAAAAAATAATAATAAACTTGTATCAAAAATTGTCATCTAAAGTCACTGAGCACTAGGAACACTTGAACTGCTTAATGAAGGTTACTTGTTATGTAATATAATAAAATATATTTATCACTTAAAAAAGAAAGAAAGAAAAGCCTGTGAAGAATTTTAAAAGCATGTACTTGTCTGAATCTCCTTTCCAGAAATTCTTGGTTCAATTGGCCTCATATAGATCTCAAGCATTTGACCAATAATAATTTTAAAACTCAAGGAAATTCTAATTTGTGTTGTGGATAATAGTAATAGCTGAAACTTACTGAGCACTTAGAATATATCATGGACTATGTGAAGTGCTTCACAAACACAGTCTCCTCTAAACCATGGAATAATGCTCTTGGGGTGTACTATCAATATGCTTATTTTAAATGTGGGTAAACTGAGTTTCAATCAGGTTAACCACCTTACCCATTGTTTATGACCTTATGGGTCATAAACAGTGAAAATAAAGTTCAAACTCAGTACGTTTGACTTCAGTGCATGTCCTTACAAACCCTAAACTCAAATACCCAATTATAAATGTATTTTATTTTTTAATTGACAACTTTATTGACATGTGATTAATATAAAAATCTGCACATATGTAATGTATACAATTTGATAGTTTGGACATATGCATACACTATGTATATATGCATATGCATACATATGCACATGCCAGGCTTCCCTGGTGGCTCATATGGTAAGAATCTATCTACAATGCAGGAGACCTGAGTTCGATCCCTGGGTCAGGAAAATCCCCTAGAGAAGGGAATGACTACCCACTCCAGAATTTTTGCCTGGAGAATTCCATGGACAAAGGAGCCTGGCAGGCTACAGTCCATGGGGTTGCAAAGGGTCGGACACACTGAGTGACTAACACACATGCACACACATCCATGAAACCACAACTGCAGTCAAAGCAATAACTATAACCATCACCTCTAAAAGCTTCCTCACACCCTTTGTTGTGTATGTGTTTTAAGAGAACTACCATGAGGTGTTGCAGTGGTAAAGAATCCATCTGCCAATGTAAGAGACACAGGAGACACAGGTTTGCTCCTTAGGTTGGGAAGATCCTCTGGAGTAGCAAATGGCAATCCACTCCAATATTCCTGCCTAAAAAATTCCAAAGACAAACAATCCTGGTGGGCTACAGTCCATGGGGTCACAAAGAGTCGGACAAATGAGCACACACATGCAACATGAGATCTACATTCTTAACAAATCTATTAAGTGTACAGTACAGCATTGTTAACTGTAGGCACCATGTTTCACAGCAGATCTATCACAGCTTGTTCATAGCACATAACTAAAAATGTATAGCCTTTGAACAACTCTCTATTTACCCTCCTTCAACTCCAGGCAACCACCATTCTATTCTCTGTTTCTATAAGTTTCTATAAGTCTGAATATTTTAGATACCTGTAAAGTGGAATCATTCAATGCTTGTCCTTCTGTAACTGACTTATTTCACTTAGCATAACGTCCTCAGGGTTTAGCAATGTTGTTCAGTTTTGGAGGATTTCCTTCCTCCTAAAGGCTGAATAACATCCTGCTATATGTATATATCACATTTCTTTTATCCATTTATCTTTTGATGGACATTTGGGTCTTTTCCATATCTTGGCCATTATGAATAAATGTGTAATGAACACAGAACAGCAGGTATCTCTTCAAGATATTGATTTCAATTCTTTCAGATATATATACCCAGAAATAAAATTGCTGATTCACATGCTAGTTTTATTTTTAATATTTTGAGGAACATTCATATTGTTTTCTGTAATGGAGGCCCCAACTTACACTTGCCAAAACAGTGTACAAGGGTTCCCTTTTTCTCTACATCTTAGCTGTTTTTTTTGTTTGTTTGTTTGTTTGTTTAATAGCTATCCTAGCAAGTATGAGGTGATAGGTGACATCTCACTGTGGTTTTGACTTGCTTTTTCCTAACAATTAGTAATGTTGAGCACCTTTTTATATGCCTGTTTACTATTTGTATTTTTTTACTTTTTCAACTCATTTCGAATTGGGTTATTTGTTTTATTTTTGTTTTTTTCCTGCTGAGTTGTAAGAATTCTTTACACTCAGTTCAGTTCAGTCGCTCAGTCGTGTCTGATTCTTTGCGACTCCATCACCGCAGCCTGCCAGGCCTCCCTGTCCATAACCAACTCCTGGAGTTCACTCAGATTCACGTCCATTGAGTCAGCGATGCCATCCAGCAATCACATCCTCCGTCGTCCACTTCTCCTCCTGCCCCCAATCCCTCCCAGCATCAGAGTCTTTTCCAATGCGTCAACTCTTCTCATGAGGTGGCCAAAGTACTGGAGTTTCAGCTTTAGCATCATTCCTTCCAAAGAAATCCCAGGGCTGATCTCCTTCAGAATGGATGGGTTGGATCTCCTAGCAGTCCAAGGGAATCTCAAGAGTTTTCTCCAACACCACAGTTCAAAAGTATCAATTATTTGGCACTCAGCTTTCTTCACAGTCCAACTCTCACATCCATACATGACTACTGGAAAAACCATAGCCTTGACAACACGGACCTTAGTCAGCAAAGTAATGTCTCTGCTCTTGAATATGCTATCTAGGTTGTTCATAACTTTTCTTCCAAGGAGTAAGCGTCTTTTAATTTCATGGCTGCAGTGACCATCTGCACTGATTTTGGATCCCCCCCAAAAAAATAAACTCTGACACTGTTTCCACTGTTTCCCCATCTATTTCACATGAAGTGATGGGACCGGATGCCATGATCTTCATTTTCTGAATGTTGAGCTTTAGGCCAACTTTTACATTCTCCTCTTTCATGAAGAGGCTTTTTAGTTCCTCTTCACTTTCTGCCATAAGGGTGGTGTCATCTGCATATCTGAGGTTATTGATATTTTTCCCAGCAATCTTGATTCCAGCTTGTGCTTCTTCCAGCCCAGCGTTTCTCATGATGTACTCTGCATATAAGTTAAATAACCAGGGTGACAGTATACAGCCTTGACGTACTCCTTTACCTATTTGGAACCAGTCTGTTGTTCCATGTCCAGTTCTAACTGTTGCTTCCTGATCTGCATGCAGATGTTTCAAGAGGCAGATCAGGTGGTCTGGTATTCCCAGCTCTTTAAGAATCTTCCACAGTTTATTGTGATCCACACAGTCAAAGGCTTTGGCATAGTCAATAAAGCAGAAATAGATGTGTTTTTTTTTTTGGTGGGGGGGGAGGGACTCTCTTGCTTTTCCATGATCCAACAGATGTTGGCAATTTGATCTCTGGTTCCTTTGCCTTTTCTAAAACCAGCTCGAATATCAGGAAGTTCATGGTTCACATATTGCTGAAGCCTGACCTGGAGAATTTTGAGCATTATTTTACTAGCATGTGAGATGAGTGCAATTGTGCGGTAGTTTGAGAATTCTTTGGTGTTGCCTTTCTTTGGGATTGGAATGAAAACCTACCTTTTCCAGTCCTGTGGCCACTGCTGAGTTTTCCAAACTTGCTGGCATATTGAGTGTAGCACTTTCACAGCATCATCTTTCAGGATTTGAAAGAGCTCAACTGGAATTCCATCACCTCCACTGGCTTTCTTCGTAGTGATGCTTTCTAAGGCCCACTTGACTTCACATGCCAAGATGTCTGGCTCTAGGTGAGTGATCACACCATCTTGATTATCCGGGTCGTGAAGATCTTTTTTGTACAGTTCTTCTGTGTATTCTTGCCACCTCTTCTTAATATCTTCTGCTTCTGTTAAGTCCATACCATTTCTGTCCTTTATCGAGCCCATCTTTGCACAAAATGTTCCTTTGCTGTCTCTAATTTTCTTGAAGAGATCTCTAGTCTTTCCCAATCTGTTCTTTTCCTCTATTTCTTTGCATTGATCACTGAAGAAGGCTTTCTTATCTCTTCTTGCCATTCTTCAGAACTCTGCATTCAGATGCTTATATCACTTCTTTTCTCCTTTGCTTTTTGCTTCTCTTCTTTTCTCAGCTATTAGTAAGGCCTCCCCAGACAGCCATTTTGCTTTTTTGCATTTCTTTTCCATGGGGATGGTCTTGATCCCTGTCTCCTGTACAATGTCACGAACCTCATTCCATAGTTCATCAGGCACTCTATCTATCAGATCTAGGCCCTTAAATCTATTTCTCACTTCCACTGTATAATCATAAGGGATTTGATTTAGGTCATACCTGAATGGTCTAGCGGTTTTCCCTACTTTCTTCAATTTAAGTCTGAATTTGGCAATAAGGAGTTCATGATCTGAGCCACAGTCAGCTCCTGGTCTTGTTTTTGTTGACTGTATAGAGCTTCTCCATCTTTGGCTGCAAAGAATATAATCAATCTGATTTCGGTGTTGACCATCTGGTGATGTCCATGTGTAGAGTCTTCTCTTGTGTTGTTGGAAGAGGGTGTTTGCTATGACCAGTGCATTTTCTTGGCAAAACTCTATTAGTC
The DNA here is from genome assembly GCA_006410935.1 of Redunca redunca. Classification (NCBI taxonomy): domain Eukaryota; kingdom Metazoa; phylum Chordata; class Mammalia; order Artiodactyla; family Bovidae; genus Redunca; species Redunca redunca. The sequence goes on from SJYQ01001194.1 coordinate 56,106, forward strand.
TTTGCCCTGCTTCATTTTGCATTCCAAGGCCAAATGTGCCTGTTACTCCAGGTGTTTCTTGACTCCCTACTTTCGCATTCCAGTCCCCTATAATGAAAAAGACTTTTTTGGGGGGTGTTAGTTCTAAAAGGTCTTGTAGGTCTTCATAGAACAGTTCAGCTTTAGCTTCTTCAGCGTTACTGGTTGGGGCATAGACTTGGATTACTGTGATACTGAATAGTTTGCCTTGGAGACGAACAGAGATCATTTGTCGTTTTTGAGATTGCATCCAAGTATTGCATTTTGGACTCTTTTGTTGACCATGATGGCTACTCCATTCCTTCTGAGGGATTCCTGCCCACAGTAGTAGATATAATGGTCATCTGAGTTAAATTCACCCATTCCAGTCATTTTAGTTTGCTGATTCCTAGAATGTCGATTTGCACTCTTGCCATCTCTTGTTTGACCACTTCCAATTTGCCTTGATTCATGGACCTGACATTCCAGGTTCCTATGCAATATTGCTCTTTACATTATCGGACCTTGCTTTTATCACCAGTCACATCCACAACTGGGTATTGTTTTTGCTTTGGCTCTATCCCTTCATTCTTTCAGGAGTTATTTCTCCACTGATCTCCAGTAGTATATCGGGCACCTACTGACCTGGGGAGTTCCTCTTTCAGTATCCTATCATTTTGCCTTTTCATACTGTTCATGGGGTTCCCAAGGCAAGAATACTGAAGTGGTTTGCCATTCCCTTCTCCAGTGGACCACATTCTGTCAGACCTCTCCACCATGACTCGCCTATCCTGGGTTGCCCCACAGGCATGGCTTAGTTTCATTGAGTTAGACAAGGCTGTTCCTAGTGTGATTAGATTGACTAGTTTCCTGTGAGTATGGTTTCAGTGTGTCTGCCTTCTGATGCCCTCTTGCAACACCTACCATCTTACTTGGGTTTCTCTTACCTTGAGCGTGGGGTATCTCTTCAAGCCTGCTCCAGCAAGGCGCAGCCACTGCTCCATATCATATGCATGGTCTGAAAATATTTTCTCCTATTCAGTAAGTTTTCTTTTATTCTATTTATTGCTTCGTTTTTGATATAAAAGTTTTTTAGTTTGATGTAGCCTCACTTGTCCTTTTTTGCTGTTGTCTGTGCTTTTGGTATCATAGCCAAGAAATCATTGCCAAACTAAATGCACAAAATTAATTGCATGAATTTGAAGTTGAGTTAAATCTTGTTGGTTTTCATGTAGATTTGATATGCTAATTAGAATAATCAAAAATAAAAGGCTAACAGTTTTTCTTACTAATAATTAACAAAAAAACATACTCATGTCAAATGATATTATTAGGCCATAGAACACATTGCATAGAAGACGAAGTTAATATCAGCCATGCTGCTGCTAAGTCACTTCAGTCGTGTCTGACTCTGTGTGACCCCACAGACGGCAGCCCACCAGGCTCCCCCGTCCTTGGGATTCTCCAGGCAAGAGCACTGGAGTGGGTTGCCATTTCCTTCTCCAATGCATGACAGAGAAAAGTGAAAGGGAAGTCGCTCAGTCGCGTCTGACTCTTCGTGACCCCATGGACTGCAGCCTACCAGGCTCCTCCATCCATGGGATTTTCCAGGCAAGAGTACTGGAGTGGGATGCCATCACCTTCTCCGAATATCAGCTATAACCCTAGATAAATACATCTTACTCATATCCTTTCAACTTTGTGTTTATCTTAATCACCCAGAAAAACAAAACAAAAACACAAACATTGAATATCAGGAGTGTTTGGTTGTCATTACTTTCCCTCATCAAGCCATATCAGCTTCCAAGTGCAGGCAGCAATTAGACAACAGTAGTTCTGTCCAAGAAAGTCCATAGTTACAATGAAGGTGTTCAGCGTGTGCTGTTCCCAGATTCAACTTAAACAAAAGCTTGTAGAGAGCTGCCTATAGGACCATTACCAGCACCAACCAACCAATGCCCGAGCACTTACTGTGAGCCGGGGAGTGTGCTAATAAGTAAAAGTTTTACTTCTTTTAATAAAACAACATTCATTTTAATACAACATTAAATTCATTCAATTCAACATTCATTTTAATACAACATTATAATCCACATCTTACAGGTGTGGATAGCTAGTCTTATAAGTATTGAGTAACATATTCAAAATCATGCAACTTATAATTGGCAGAGCCAGAGACAGAAACATAGAGATCACAGCTTAAAATGCCATGTATACATATACCCTGTCATGCACACCTCTGGAGAAGATGTTCGCTCTGAATGGTTTGATGAACCAGATGGGGAAAGATAGGTTTCACTGGAAATGTTGGGTGCATAACAAATCATAAACACTTGAAGGTGAATGGTAATATAGTGAACATTTTCAGTATTCCATGTGGAAGTTGGCTAGAAATCTGTTTCCTGTAGTGCTTAAAAGTAGATCTAAATTCAATTGACATTTTCATAAGCTCTCTTGTAGAGTTATGTTTTATGTATATATTCTTTCTCTGCAAGAACTATCTGGCCTAATTAAGAGCACAGGTCATTCTTTTCCCTTTGCTTTCTACCACGTAACTCCTTGATTTACAATCTTGCTACAGGAGGTTATAGAAATTAGTTCATGCCATGCTCTACATATAGAATGTGAGAGAGAAAATGAATGTCAAGTACTTATGCTTTGCGGGCTTCAAAATCATGTCAGAATTCAAAGTACAATGATGTAGGCAACATTCATATATACAGAACCTATTATCATGCTTTTGATCAAAATCTGATTGAACAGAGTAATACTGATCCTGAGCTTTATGATCTAGGGTACTAAAAAATGTAGTCTTGAATATCCTAATTGATTTTTTTTTAAAGAACATACTGTATTTTTTTATTTTATTAGCACCTGGCCATCACATAACGACTCTTGTTTTCATAATTTAATTTGCTATTGTTTTGCTTCTTTATACAGTTAAGCACAGAAGGTGGATAAGTATTAATGAGATATTTTTTGAAGTTACTTTATATATTTCACGGAATAAATAGTATGAGAGACAGGATGTTAGTACCAAACACATGTAATGATTTGTGATTCAACTGAAATTTTCAAAGTTTATTTCATCACCTCTTCTAATATGTGTTGCTGCTGCTGCTGCTGCTAAGTCACTTCAGTCATGTCTGGCTCTGTGCGACCCTAGAGACAGCAGCCCACCAGGCTCCCCCGTGCCTGGGATTCTCCAGGCAAGAACAGTAGAGTGAGTTGACATTTCCTCCTCCAATGCAGGAAAGTGAAAGTGAAATCGCTCAGTCGTGTCCGACTCTTAGTGACCCCATGGATTGCAGCCTACCAGGTTCCTCCATCCACAGGATGTTCCAGGCAAGAGTACTGGAGTGGGTCTTAACTTTAATCAATTTCCATTGTTGTGAAATTTGAAAGGGTGAAAATAACAATACCTAACTGTAGTTAGTGTTCAGTCACTAAGTCATGCTGCAACCCCATGGACTGCAGCACGCCAGGCTTCCCTGTGCTGCACTATCTCCCAGAGTTGCTCAAACTCACGTCCATTAGTCAGTTCAGTTCAGTTCTGTTTAGTCACTCAGTCATGTCTGACCCTTTGTGACCCCATGGACTGCAGCACACCAGGCCTCCCTATCCATCACCAACTCCCAGAGTTTCCTTAAACTCATGTCCATTGAGTCGGTGATGCCATCCAATCATCTCATCCTCTGTTGTCACCTTCTGCCTTTGATCTTCCCAGCATCCAGCTCTTTTGTAATGACAGCTCTTTCCACCAGGTGGCCAAATAGTGGAGCTTCAGCTTCAACATCAGTCCTTCCAATGAATATTCAGGACTAATTTCCTTTAGGATTGGCTGGTTTGATCTCCTTGCTGTCCAAGGGACTCTCAAGAGTCTTCTCCAACACCACAGTTCAAAAGCATCAATTCTTTAGCACACAGCTTTCTTTATACTCCAACTCTCACATCCATACATGACTACTGGAAAAACTATAGCTTTGATTGGAACTTTGTTGGCAAAGTAATGTCTCTGCTTTTTAATAAGCTGTCTAGATTGGTCATAGCTTTTCTTCCAAGGAGGAAATCTCTTTTAATTTCATGGCTGCAATCACCATCTGTAGTGATTTTGGAGCCCCCAAAATAGTCTGTCTCTGTTTCCACTGTTTCCCCATCTATTTCCCATGAAGTGATGGGAACAGATGCCATGATCTTAGTTTTCTGAATGTTGAGTTTTAAGCCAGCTTTTTCACTCTCCTCTTTCACTTTCATCAAGAAGTTCATTAGTTCTTCTTCACTTTGTGCCATAAGGGTGATGTCATCTGCATACCTCAGGTTATTGATATTTCTCCAGGCAATCTTGATTCCAGCTTGCTCTTCCTCCAGCCCAGCGTTTCTCATAATGTACTCTGTGTATAAGTTAAATAAGCAGGGTGACAATATACAGCCTTGATGTACTCCTTTACTGATTTAGAACCAGTCTGTTGTTCCATGTCCAGTTCTAAGTGTTGCTTCTTGACCTGCATACATATTTCTCAAGAGGCAGATCAGGTGGTCTGGTGTTCCCACCTCTTTAAGAATTTTCCACAATTTATTTTGATCCACACAGTCAAAGGCTTTGGCATAGTCAACAATAAATCAATTGAGTCAGTAATCCCATCCAACCACCTCATTCTCTTTCACCTCCTTCTTCTCTTGCCCTCAGTCTTTCCTAGCATCAGGGTTTTTCCCAGTAAGTCAGCTTTTCATATCAGGTGATCAATGTATTGGAGCTTCAACTTCAGCCATAGTCCTTCTGATGAATATTCAGGGTTGATTTCCTTTAGGATTGAATGCTTTGATTTCCTTGCAGTCCAAGGAACTCTCCTGAGTCTTCTCCAGCACTGCAATGTGAAAGCATCAGTTCTTCAGTGCTAAGCCTTCTTTATGGTCCTATTCCTATATCCATATATGACTATTGGAAATACCATAGCTTTGACTATCTTGTTTAATTTATGTTAAAGAATGCATACATGTGTATTAGTGAAAAAAGCACACTGTTATCAAAGCCTTACTTCCTCTTGACTCCTGTAGTATCTCCTTTTCTAAAGATATCTCAAATTACTTCTCAACTATTTAGGGGACTGTTCTGACAATGTAATGATTAACCCCTACCCATTGTTCTATCACTACTGCAAAAATGCATACCAACTCACTTGAGATAGATAAGCTTTTGGTATCATACTAAAGAAAAAAAAAAGATTGTGACTGTCTCAGACACATAAAGTACCATTCTGCATTAATATAGTCAAAAAGCTTCTAATATATTCTTAGGAAAATGTCCAGAACTTAAAATGATAATGGATTAAATTGCCTTGAAATTGCTGCTTAAAAATTCTTCACTTTCTTTACATGTCAGTGTTTTGGTGTTTTGATGAACACTACAACTTTGGTCAGTTAGTTTGTTCGCGCTTTCACAAAATTTGTTTGTTCTTGGCTTATACTTTTCTCAAGCAGCAAATGTACCTGTTGTTACAACCTTATCATGAAAATTTGCACCCAATATCTAATTAATCTGAATAAAATTTTAGGCAGCACTTTTTTCAACATTTTTCATAGGCAAGGCTATTAAACATTTTAATATCTGTTCTCAATCCATTATTTACATAGGCAAAATAATCACCCACTTTGATTTATAGGGATTTGCTTTCAGAAGAGAAACTTCACCCAAGACATCGGTTTTCAAACACATTTCCAATTCTTATTTAGTAGAAAGAACTGAAGACCCCATACTTTATCAGCAATAAATTACTCTCCTGTTAAACTTGCTGCTAAACAAGGAGCTATCGTCCTATTAAAATGCAATTAAACATGCATCACATTTGATAGATATAATTAGAACAATTGTAGAGGGTAAATGGCTCCAAGCACTGTAGCTTGCAGAACTGTAGATCAGTGTTAAAAGGAAAAATAATAGATAATATGCTGGGGATTTGTTTCTGCAATGATACTGTCTTTAATGTGACAATTTATTGCCCCTTAGCTAATTTTAGTAGTTTCTTATTGGGAAAGGATATTGTGTCTGCTTCCATGGGGTAGATCAAACAATGAAGTAATAAAATTGCAGATTTTGCAAAATACTCTAAAACTCTAACATTTAAAAGTAGTTTAAAATCATTTCTTTGGGGTTTAAATGTCCTCATTGTATCATGTACAACTTAGATGTGGATCTCTCTAATTGCCTTTATCAGAAGGATGGAATCAAAAGGAATTACTAACATATGTATTATAATAATTAGGTAGATGTGCAGTCATTGTTTTCCTTATACACTCATCTATTCTCCCATAATGGCTGATGACAATCTCTTTGCTGAATCCTTCACAGTTGTTCTTAGCAATAATTTGTACTTCTTGGTCTCTTGTATTTTCTAAATCAAAATGTAAAAGAATATTTTTAGATTTTGCATGTGGCTATAAACAAAAGCTCTCTTTTACACTAAGATTAAAAAGAAATTTTCCAAGCAGAGCCATTACCAGTGCACAATATATTTTTGTAAAGGATGGCTAGTACTATAAATGCAACCATGTAGAACGTAAGTAGAATGTTAAACTATCAGTTTACTTGCACTGACTTGGTAATGTTAAACCTGAACATTCACATAATGAATATACTATGAGACATCAGGGACAGATCAAGAAGAATGATACTTGACCATTTTTATATGTCCCTTCTCGCTTGTTATATACAAGCTTATTTTTAACTTCTGTGTTTTATAATACCAAAATATTCAATCTTTCTTAAACTTCCTTATAATTGTGCTTTCTACTTCAACACTATGAACAGTTAAATCTTGGCACAGTTAATACCTCCTAGCTTGTGTATCTGTTTATTGACACATCAGATGGGAAACTAAATGGACCTGAAGAAGTTTGGAACTTGAGAGTCTGGAATCCATTCATAGGACTTGTGTTTTATCATGGTTCCTCTCTTTTTGTTTAAATGTTGTTTTTCTATTTCTCCACAGTTGGGCTTTGTTTCTCTTACTGAATAGATAATCATCGAGGCAGAAAAGAACAGCTCTCAAGTCATTTCCATACAGCTGGCCAAAGGAAAGGAAATTCTCCTATCAATTCCTTATGATAGTAAAGCTCCTGGGAAAGGACCTGATAGACTCTACTTGGCTTGGCTATATAGTACTGATAACCATAATGGTCTTGACCTTGTCCCATGCTCACTCATAATCAAAAGTGAGGATTCCATTGCACTGGGTTGTGGACAGGGATATGTATGCAAGGCAGAAGTGAGCAGTAGCTATGTCAAGTGGATTCCAGGAAGCTGCTGCAAGGTAATCTTGAGACTTTCCTGCCTTTAGAAACACTTTGGACCTCATCAAGTCCATAGACACTTAACAGGTTCCTTGCAAACCAATGACCCTTAGTTAAAGAGGGGAGGTAGAGAGAAGTGAACCAGTTTTCCTGGGATTTCTAACTTTCTCAGTTCTATTTTTTTCCCTGCTTGTCCACAGAGTACTTTTTGCCATACTGTTGTCATCTAATTATCCCTCTATTCTCCATCGTTCTTTATTCTATAGTAAAATCTTTTCAACAATATTACTAAGTGAAAGATAATCAGTCATTAAAGTCACTCAGTCATGTCTGACTCTTTGCGACCCCATGAATTGCAGCACTCCAGGCCTCCTTGTCCATCACCAACTTCCGGAGTTCACTCAAACTCATGTCTATTGAGTCGGTGATGCCATCCAGCCATCTTATTCTCTGTAGTCCCCTTCTCCTCCTGCCCCCAATCCCTACTATCATCAGGACTTTTTCAAATGAGTCAACTCTTTGCATGAGGTGGCCAAGGTACTGGAGTTTCAGCTTTAGCATCGTTCCTTCCAAAGAACACCCGGGACTAATCTCCTTTAGAATAGACTGGTCCTTGCAGTCCAAGGTACTCTCAAGAGTCTTCTCCAACACCACAGTTCAAAATCATCAATTCTTTGGCACTCAGCTTTCTTTATAGTCCAACTCTCACATCCATACATGATACTGGAAAAAACATATCCTTGACTAGATGAACCTTTGTTAGCAAAGTAATGTCTCTGCTTTTCAATATGCTATCTAGGTCTGTCATAACTTTTCTTCCAAGGAGTAAGCCTCTTTTAATTTCATGCCTGCAATAACCATCTGCAGTGATTTTGGAGCCCCCCAAAATTAAGTTAGCCGTTATTTCTAATGTTTCCCCATTTATTTCCCATGAAGTGATGGGACGAGAAGCCATGATCTTAGTTTTCTGAATATTGAGCTTTAAGCCAACTTTTTCACTCTCTTCTTTCACTTTCATCAAGAGGCTTTTTAATTCCTCTTCACTTTCTACCATAAGGATGGTGTCATCTGCATATCTGAGGTTACTGATACATCTCCCGACAATCTTGATTCCAGCTTGTGCTTCTTCCAGCCCAGGATTTCTCATGATGTACTCTGCATATAAGTTAAATAAGCAGGGTGACAATATATAGCTTTGAACTACTCCTTTCCTATTTGGAACCAGTCTGTTGTTTCATGTCCAGTGCTAACTGTTGCTTCCTGACCTGCATATAGGTCTCTCAAGAGGTAGGTCAGGTGGTCTGGTATTCCCAACTCTTTCCGAAGTTTCCACAGTTTATTGTGATCCACACAGTCAAAGGCTTTGGCATAATCAATAAAGCAGAAATAGATGTTTTTCTGGAACTCTTTTGCTTTTTCCATGATCCAGCGGATGTTGGCAATTTGATCTCTGGTTCCTCTGTCAGTTCAGTTCAGGTCAGTCGCTCAGTCATGTTCGACTCTTTGCGACCCCATGAATCACAGCATGCCAGGCCTCCCTGTCTATCACCAACTCCCGGAGTTCACTCAGACTCACGTCCATCAAGTCAGTGATGCCATCCAGCCATCTCATCCTCGGTTGTCCCCTTCTTCTCCTGCCCCCTCCCAGCATCAAAGTCTTTTCCAATGGGTCAGCTCTTCGCATGAGGTGGCCAAAGTACTGGAGTTTCGGTTTTAGCATCATTCCTTCCAAAGAAATCCCAGGATTGATCTCCTTTAGAATGGACTGGTTGGATCTCCTTGCAGTCCAAGGGACTCTCAAGAGTCTTCTCCAACACCACAATACTAGAAGGTAAAAACATGAATTTGCTATTTTGCCTATGCTCTCATTTTCTATTAGTTTACCTCTCACCAGGATAATATAAAGTTGGAACAGAGATAGGAACAGCAGTTTGGGACGAAGTATATGAAATATTTGAGCAGTGGAAGGGACCTGTCTTAGTACAAATTTTATTTGCTTTCTTAATTTTCTGGCCTATAAACCTTAAGTAAATATTAGCAATAGAGTAGAGGTGGTTAAAGGGGAATACAGCAGTCAATGTAATGGGAAGCAATATATATATATAACATATATGATAGACATCTATATAATACATAGCAAGTGGATTCATTTTTACTTTTATATTCTCATATTCTGATAAATGGAGAAGACAATGGCACCCTGCTCCAGTACTCTTGCCTAGAAAATCCCATGGACAGAGTAGTCTAGTAGGCTGCAGTCTATGGGGTCGCTCTGAGTTGGACACGACTGAACGACTTCAGTTTCACTTTTCACTTTCACGCAGTGGAGAAGGAAATGGCAACCCACTCCAGTGTTCTTGTCTGGAGAATCCCAGGGACGGGGCAGCCTTGTAGGCTGCTGTCTATAGAGTCGCAAAGAGTCGGACACAACTGAAGCGACTTAACAGCAGCAGCGACATTCTGATAAAATCAGTACATCCATAAGACAGAAGAGATTTACAAAAAATTAACATTTGACTGCATTCCTATCTTTGATTCTTGCTTTTGATAGCTTTGTAATTGTAATCAATGTTTGGAAACACATCTTAAAAATTGCTCTGTGTTTTATCTCATCTGCTATTTTGTGATACCATTTAAACCTTAAATAAATCCTAAACATATTAATGTTAAATAGTCAGTGATAGTGNTTCATCGCCTGATCATAATATATTGTAACTTGTTTTATTCCATTACCTGTTTTTCCTCATTACTTTTCTTTAGCTTATACTCCTACTACTTTACATAGAGCTATAATTACTGTGTTTATTTTCTATGTTCCATTTCTGATTTTTTATTGGTTATATTGCTAAAAATTGATTGAGAGAATAAGGGGTTAATGGCATAGCAATGTTTTTAAGACTTCTATCTTATATTTGCAATATGATGCTAAGAAAAAAATTATAGGTTAAATTCTCTCCTTGCTTCAAGTTGTGAAAAACCTCTTTGACTGCCATAAGGTATAGTTTTACAAAAATATTGCTTTTTTTTTCCTATAAATTCTGTATGGAAAAGAATTGCAACCTATATGAAGAAATGTTTTCAAATTAAAATTTTCCTTGTCATACTACTTTAACATTAGTATATGTAAAAAATAAATTTGAAAATTCTGTTGTGTAGTGAGTTTTGTTTAGTAATATGAAGAGAATATGATAATGAAAAGAACACCAGATCAGAAGTACTCGTTTTCAGTCAAATGTCTACCATTCTTACTAATTCTCAATCAGCATTTAGAATGATATATTTATTATTCCCTCTCTCTCTTTAGCAGTTTGTTTGATATTCATCTTTTCGCTCATCAGTATGAAACTTCCAGGTGTTTATAGATGTTGACCATTCTGATTGGTCAGTACACACATTTATATTTTGGTCTCCTAATTACAGAGTGAGCTTTTAAAAATTTAAACATGATAAATATTTCACTGCTAAAAATTCTCTAATGGCTTCTCGTATCTCTCAGAATAAATTCTTGACACATTCCCATAGCATTTAAAACCTTCATTATTCACCTGCAGCAAGCTAAACATGCTCCAAATTCAAAGCCTCTTGCTCTAATTTTTTTTGTTGCCACATTACTTTTCTCTCATATGTTCACATAGCTTAATACATTACTTAATACTAATACATGTCTTTGCTCAAGTGGCACTTTCTCAAAAGGTTTTTGGACCCATCTTATCTTTATCCACCCTCATATCATACTCTGTTCTTCCCAGATTCTTTTTCCTTCACCTTCTTTACCAACACTTAATCCTACATGTTTATTTATGCATTTGGCTTCTGTGTCTTTCCTTTTAAAATGCAAGCTCCATTAGGACTCAGACTTTTTTGTTTGTTTAGTGATCAGACCATGCCCAGCATATGATGGTTTTTCAATAAAGACTTGTTGCAAGAATGAATATTTAAATCCATATGTTCGAAAAGATACTTAACCCCTCTAAGGTTCAATTTTCTCATTTGCAAAATTAATGTAATGATAGCATTATCTACTGCAGTGAAATTTAGTAAAGATCAAATAATACGATGAATGTGAAATTATTTTCAAAATTACAAAAGACAATTGTGTTTCACTGAGAAAATATAAATCCTTTCAAGGTAAATCTTTACTAAATTCACTTAGTTTCCTACATTTTATTATTTTTAATATTCTGGGACATTTCTCTTCTCTCTTAATATCAAATGATATAACAATTAATCATAGATTATAAAATAAGTAAAGTA
>SJYQ01001194.1:67683-80686 GCA_006410935.1 Redunca redunca
TTACATAATGAGTGACACCTATACAATACATTTTTCCCCAGAAACATAACATTTTCTTATTGTAAATTTAAATTCATTAAATGTTGTAATTACAATGAAAATGGATTATAGCTATGTTTCATGTATTATAATTATTTAGAATGGCAGTAATCATAATAATACTGTTAAATATTCCTTATCCAATTTAAAGTCATAGGTATAGTAATCACTATGACTTCAAAATATGTCTGTATACTAAGTTTGTTTTTAATTAATTGTCTTACACCCACTATGATTTACCCCAAGTATGGTGAAAGGTGCATATACTGCATATATAAGCATATACTGGTGCTCACTGCTCTCTGGGCCATAAGTTGCTTGTTATGTATCTTGAAACTGATTTACTTTTGTAATTTATTGTCCATTTCTTCTTACGTGGCCCAAGATGGACTTACTTCATGTCTAATTTTTCACATTAACTGATAGTGTCAGAAGGAAATCCTATGACCTTTAGTAGCCAGTTGTGAAGAAGCAAAACTGTAGTTGTTGTTTTGGAATGTAATCATTCTAAGTCTGCAATATGCTGACTGAAAAATAGACTGTCTTAAACTTGTGAAACAGATGTCATTGTAAGATAAAGTGGAAAATATCTCTGTAATATAGAGTCTAATTACATTTTGATGTTTGACTACTGACAGCTTTTAAGTCTTACTCCTTGCACATCCCCTTTTCCCCACATCTAGGCAAGCCCAAATATGCTCTCATTTGCCATACTGGGAAATTCAAAACTTACAGGATGGTCACAATAAAATCACAATAAAAACTCCTTGCCAGTATTTTCTTGTTCTTTCAGGTTGTTTTCAGAATTCCCTGGAGCCACCTACTCTCCCTAGAATACCTTTCCGTGTAGATACTCAACACTTTCACTTTGTCTCCTAAAGAGAAACATTTCTATCAGGATTTGAAATATCTCATGAGATACTCAGATACTATGTATATGCACTTTGAAATTGGGAAATAAGTTAAAAAATTAACTAATAGAAAGAAAAGGATTGGTTAATGTTGGGATTTCAAGAGCACTAGCATTGTATCAGGGCATCTGTTTGAGTTGGGTCACGTGTGTGTGTGTGTGTGTGTGTGTGTTAGTCACTCAGCCGTGTCCTACTCTTTTGGACCTCATGGACTGTAGACTGCCAGGCTGCTCTGTCCATGGTATTTTCCAGGCAAGAATACTGGAGTGAGTTACCATTCTTTTCTCCAGATGATCTTCTCAACCCAGAGATCGAACCTGGTTCTCCCACAATGCAGGCAGATTCTTTACCATCCATATGCCACGGTCACATAGTTAAAACCTACATGAGCCAACATGTAGAACATTTCCTTCCAAACTGATAATAATGCAATAGTTTTTTTTTTTTTTTCAAATAAAATTATAGAAAGGCAAGAAATAATAAACACAACATTCCTGGAAATAAAATTATTTCTTTGAAGCATACTTATTAGATTGTAAGTTAGCTGAGTGAAGGAAGTAAATAGCATGTGAGTGACAGGGACTCAGAGTGTAAATGGTAATTGCTACTAATGATGATTCACTGATCATTAAGGAAAGCTAGGACAACAACACAAGGGAAGACTCTACACATGGACATCACCAGATAGTCAATATCAAAATCAGATTGTTTATATTCTTTGAAGCTAAAGACGGAGAAGCTCTATACAGTCAGCAAAAACAAGACCAGGAGCTGACTGTGCCTCAGATCATGACCTCCTTATTGCCAAATTCAGAATTAAATTGAAGAAAATAGGGAAAACCACTAGACCATTTAGATATGACCTAAGTCAAATCCTTTACGATTATACAGTTGAAGTGACAAATAGACTCAAGGAAATAGATCTGATAGACTGAGTGCCTAGAGAACTATGGAAAAAGGTTCATGACATTGGACAGGAGGGAGTGATCCCAACCATCCCAAAGAAAAAGACATGCAAAAAGGCAAAATGATTGTCTGACAAGGCCTTAAAAATAGCTGTGAAAAGCAGAGAAGAGAAAGGAAAAGGAGAAAAGAAAAGGTATACCCATTTGAATGCAGAGTTCCAAAGAATAGCATGGAGAGACAAGAAAGTCTTCCTCAGTGATAAAGGCAAAGAAATAGAGGAAAGCAATAGAATGAGGAAGACTAGAGATCTCTTCCAGAAAATTAGAGATACCAAGGGAATATTTCATGCAAAGATGGGCACAATAAAGGACAGAAATGGTATGGACATAACAGAAGCAGAAGATATGAAGAGGCAGCAAGAATACACAGAAGAACTAAACAAACAAACAAACAAAAAATCATGACCAAGATAGCCATGATGGTGTGATCACTAACCTAGAGCCAGACATCCTGGAATGCAAAGTCAAGTGGACCTTAGGAAGCATCAGTACGAACAAAGCTAGTGGAGGTGATGGAATTCCAGTTGAGCTATTTCAAATCCTAAGTGATAATGCTGTGAAAGTGCTCTACTCAATATGTCAGAAAATTTGGAAAACTCAGCAGTGGCCACAGGACTGGGAAAAAGTCAGTTTTCATTCCAATACCAAAGAAGGACAATGCCAAAAAATGCTCAAACTATGGCACAATTGCCCTCATCTCACATGCTAGCAAAGTAATGCCCAAAATTCTCCAGGCTACAATAGTATGTGAACTGTGAACTTCCAGATGTTCAAGCTGGATTTAGAAAAGGCAGAGAAATCAGAGATCAAATTGCCAACATTCACTGGATCATGGGAAAAGTAAGAGAGTTCCAGAAAAACATCTACTTCTGCTTTATTGACTATGCCAAAGCTTTTGACTATGTAGATCACAAGAAACTGTGGAAAGTTCTTCAAGACATGGGAATACCAGACCACCTAACCTGCCTCCTGAGAAATCTGCAGGCAGGTCAAGAAGCAACAGTTGGAATTGGTCATGGAACAACAGACTGGTTCCAAATTTGGAAAGGAGTATGCCAAGGCTGTATATTGTCATCCTGCTTATTTTACTTATATGTAGAATACTCATGAGAAATGCTGGAATGGATAAAGCACAAGCTGGGATCAAGATTGCTGGGAGAAATATCAATAACCTCAGATATGCAGATGACATTACTGTTATGGCAGAAAGTAAATAAGAATTAAAGAGCTTCTTGATGAAATGGAAAGAGGAGAGTGAAAAAGTTGGCCTAAAACTCAACATTCAGAATATAGAGATCGTGGCATCTGGTCCCATCACTTCATGGCAAATAGATGGGGAAACAATGGAAACAGTGAGAGACTTTATTTGGGGGGTTTCAAAATCACTGCAAATAGTGACTGCAGCCATGAAATTAAAAGATGCTTGCCCCTTGGAAGAAAACCTATGATAAAACTGCTGTTGCCGCTAAGTCGCTTCAGTTGTGTCTGACTCTGTGCAACCCGAGATGGGAGCCCACTAGGCTCTCCCGTCCCTGGGATTCTCCAGACAAGAACACTGGAGTGGGTTGCCATTTCCTTCTCCAGTGCATGAAAGTGAAAAGTGAAAGTGAAGTCATTGAGTCGTGTCCAACTCTCAGCGACCCCATGGACTGCAGCCTACTAGGCTCTTCCATCCATGAGATTTTCCAAGCAAGAGTACTGGAGTAGGGTGCCATTGCCTTCTCTGATGACCAAACTAGACAGCATATTAAAAAGCAGAGACATTACTTTGCTCTTAAATGTTCATCTAGTCAAAGCTATGGTTTTTCCAATAGTCATATATGGATATGAGAGTTGAGCTATAAAGAAAGCTGAGTGCCGAAGAATGGATGCTTTTGAACTGTGATGTTGGAGAGGACTGTTAAGAGTCCCTTGGATAGTGAGGAGATCCAACCAGTCCATCTTGAAGGAAATCAGTCCTGAATATTCATTGGAAGCACTGATGCTGAAGCTAAAACTCAAATACTTTGGCCTCCTGATGCGAAGAACTGACTCATTGGAAAAGAACCCTGATGCTGGGAAAGATTGAAGGCAGGATGAGAAGGTTATGAAAGAGGATGAGATGGTTGGGTGGCATCAGCAAATCAATGGACATGAGTTTGAGTAAACTCTGGAGTTGGTGATGGACAGGTAGGTCTGGCATGCTGCAGTCTATGTGGTTGCAAAGAGTTGGACATGACTGAGTGACTGAACTGAACTGAAGACAACATTTACCATAACCTTGGAAGATATGCAGACTTTAATTAAAATATTTACTGATTAGCCCTGAAACAGCAAACAGATTATATTCCTCTCTGATTTTCCTCATCTGTAAAACATAATGTGTACATCCACGCTAAGACAATTCAGTTGTGTCTGACTCCTTGAGACCCCATGGATTGTAGCCTGTCAGATTTCTCTGTCCGTGGGATTCCCCAGGCAAAAATACTGGAGAGGGTTGCCATACTCTCTTCCAGGGAATCTTCCCAATTCAGGAATCAAATCTGCATCTCCTGAGGCTCCTGCATTGCAGGTGTATGCTTTACTATTGAGCTATTGAGTATACCCATGTAAAATGGAATCGTAGAATTGAATACCCAAGAATGTTGAAAAGAATATTGCACTTATTAGAGAACCTATAGTGAAAGTTATTTTTTTCCTATCAGTTCAGTTCAGCTGCTCAGTTGTATCTGACTCTTTGCAACCCCATGGACTGCAGCACACCAGGCTGCCTGTCTATCACCAACTCCCAGAGCATACTCAAATTCACGTCCATCAAGTTGGTGATGCCATCCAACCATTTCATCCTTTTGCATAACCTGCTCCTTCTGCCTTCAATCTTCTCCAACATCAGGGACTTTTCAAATGAGTCAGTTCTTCTTATCAGGTGCCAAAGTACTGGAGTTTCAGCTTCAGCATCAGTCCTTCCAATGAATATTCAGGACTGATTTCCTTTAAGAAGGACTGGTTGGATCTTCTTGCAGTCTGAGGGACTGTCAAGAATCTTTCCAACACCACAGCTCAAAAGCATCAATTCTGTGGTGGTCAACTTTCTTTATAATCCAACTCTCACATCTATACATGACTACTGGAAAAACCATAGCCTTGACTAGATGGATTTTAGTGGCAAAGTAGTGTCTCTGCTTTTGAATATGCTGTTTAGGTTGGTCATAGCTTTTCTTCCAAGGAGCAAGTGTCTCTTAATTTCATGGCTGCAATTACCATCTGCAGTGATTTTGGTGCCCCCAAAATAAAGTCTCTCATTGTTTCCATTGTTTCCTCATCTACTTGCCATGAAGTGTTGGGACCAGATGTCATGATCTTCATTTTTTGAACGTTGAGTTTTAAGCCAACTTTTTCACTCTCCTCTTTCAGTTTCTTCATTAGCCTCTTTAGTTCCTCTTCACTTTCTGCCATAAGAGTGGTATCATCTGCATATTTGGGTTATGATATTTCTCCCAGTAATCTTGATTCTAGATTCATCCAGCCCAGCATTTCTCATGATGTACTCTGCATGTAAATTAAATAAGTAGGGTGACAATATTCAGTCTTGATGTTCTCTTTTCCCAAATGGAACCAGTCCATTGTTCCATGTCTGGTTCTAACTGTTGCTTCCTGATCTGCATACAGATTTCTCAGAAGGCAGGTCAGGTGGTCTGGTATTCCCATGTCTTGAAGAATTTTCCATAGTTTGTTTTGATCAACACAGTCAAAAGCTTTGACATAGTCAATAAAGCAGAAGTTGTTTTTCTGGAATTCTGTTGCTTGTTCTATGATCCAATGGATGTTGGCAAATTGAGCTCTGGTTCCTCTGCCTGTTCTAAATCCAGCTTGAACATCTGGAAGTTAACAGTTCATGTACTGTTAAAGCCTAGCTTGGAGAATTTTGAGCATTACTTTATTAGCATGTGAGATGAGGCCATTTTTGTGGTAATTTGAGCATTCTTTGACATTGCCTTTCTTTGGGACTGGAATGAAACTGACCTTTTCCAGTATTGTGGTCACTGCTGAGTGTTTCAAATTTGCTGGCATATTGAGTAGAGCACTTTCACAACATCATCACTTAGGATTTGAAATAGCTCAACTGGAATTCCATCACCTCCACTAGCTTTGTTTGTAGTGATGCTTCCTAATGCCCACTTGACTTTGGAAACCAGGATATCTGGCTCTAGGTAAGTGATGACATCATTGTGGTTATCTGGTAATGAAGATCTTTTTGCATAGTTCTTCTGTGTATTCTTGCCACCTTTTCTTAATATCTTCTGCTTCTGTTATGTCCATATCATTTTTGTCCTTAATGGTGCCCATATTTTCTTGAAATATTCCCTTGGTATCTCTAATTTTCTTGAGAAGTCCTCTAGTCTTTCCATTCTATTGATTTCTTCCATTTCTTTGCATTGGTCACTGAGGAAAGTTTTCTTATTTCTCCTGCTCTTTTCTGTATTTCCCCTTATACTCAGTAAAACCATTTATATGCATTCTGTCTCTCTTACTAGACTATCATTTTCTTGTGGACAAACAATGTTTATTTTAATTACTTTATTCCTAGCAAAAAATCTTTCCAAGAATATCTCAGGTAGTCAGTAAATATGTGATGCCTTAATTATTCATCATGTTGATGATTCAAAACGTAACATACTTTGACCCACTGTTTTTAGTATATATGGTATGAAGTGAAGTGAAGTGAAGTCTCTCAGTCGTGTCCGACTCTTTGTGATCCCATGGACACCAGGCTCCTCCGTCAGTGGGATTTTCTAGGCATGAGTACTGGAGTGGCTTGCCATTTCCTTCTCCAGGGAATCTTCCTGACCCAGGGATTGAACCCAGGTCTCCTGCATTGTAGACAGATACTTTACTGTCTGAGCCATCGGGGAATATATGGCATAGTTACTGAAAATTTTCAACACATATACATCAACTTTACCAGAAATCTTTCCTATTACACATCCTCATATCTACTTTGCTATGAAATATGTAAAGCAGAATTAGTTATAGTAATTTCTTTGTGAGATAAATGATTGTTAGGAAAATAGAAAGGTGAATCTCTTATTTTAGGTAGCAATGGACCTAAATTGTAAAGCCAGATGGTCGCAATACTCTCTACAGTCCTATAAATCAAATTCAGATTAAGAGGTTAAACATTAAAATTTGTATTGAAAGCTAGATTACCACTCCATTTGATTTTATAAATTAGAAAGTTTGATATGCAAAGTTCATATTTTTTTGCCTACAAGTAGTATTTTTGAAACAATGTTATTTAAATTCAATTTCTGATGAGTAATTTGACTATAGTTCAAATAAACTATTTCAAAAAATTGGCTTCCTAAGGGCCAACTTCCCCCAATTTTTAATCCATGTGGTAAATTATCTAAACATTTTAAAGTAATACTTGGCAAAATGGCCCAAAAAGAGTAGAAGAAAAATCAAACTATTTATTTAAATTTCATACATGTTTATTGAATCCCCTAGCCATGCCATGGACTATAAAGAAGATGCATCTTGGCCATGAATGGGCTCACAGGCACATATAGTCAAATATAATGAGAGTTAGATTAATAGAGCTGTGCATTAAGTGCTCTAGTATCTGAAAGCAGAAGCTGAGAAAATTAATTCTGCTATGATAAAGAGCCAAGAAAATCATGATAAGGAGCTTATGTTTGAAATTAATCTTGAAAGATAAATAAAGGTTTGAGAACATGAACATTTTGGAAAAGAAAGTATGTGCACTGTTTAACAATGTGAAAGTGATGATTTTCTTTTTGAGAATAACAAATGCATTATGTCAGGACCATAAAACTGTGTCAGAGAAAAGAGGTATGAGATGGTAACAGAAAAGTGGACCAGGACCTAACAGTGAAGCACCCTATGTTCCAAGCTAGGAAGATTAAACTAAAACTAAATTGAACTGTACCCATAGTATTGAAGAATGTTAGGAAAGGATGGATAAAATTAGATCCACCTTTTAGAACATCCTCTAGTTACAGTATGAAGAATGGATTAGGACACGGAAAATTTGTAGTGTAATAAAGCTTATGCAGTAATCTATGGGGACGATGAACTTATCTGAGTAGTACTAAGGTAGTAGCTGGGTTGGAGATAAGGAAACAGATTTGAGAAGATATTGAGAAACTAGAATTAATAAGATGTGATATGAACAAAAATAACTAGTGAAGAAATACAATGATTAATTTTTAGCTTGATGAGGAAGGTGGATATGACCATCTTTAATGCTTCTGTATCACAATATTTATGGCTTTTTCTAAGAATATGGAAGCTGCCTTTGTTGAAGAGTATAACCACATGGCTTACCTTATCTAATGAAATCTAGAAGTGAAGTTTCTACTTCTCAGAGGAAGCTATAGAAACCCAAGTGTGATTTCCCATGCTCTCTCTTTCCCTTTGCTGGTAATGTAATAGTGTCTAAGAGCCTGGATCCTTGAGTAAAAACTATGCAAAGCAAAAGTGTAAGGTAATGAAATCAATTTCTTTTTTTTTTTTAAAGCACTGAGATTTTCTGGTTGTCTTCTATTATACCATGACTTTGATAATACTAAAGTGATGGTGAATACCCTTAAATTCGGAAAAGCAGGGTTTGCAAGTAAGATGGTGAGGTTAGTTACAGACATAAGAGATTAACTGTTAGGTGATTATATTTCCAGTTGTCAGATTTGTAGAGTTTGGTTCTCCAAATCAAACTATAGATAGGAGATACCAATTGTGTGTTAGCCAAAGTTGTAGAAACAGATATAAATATGCAGTAAAAATAAACAAAATTAGTGAGAAAAAACTGCAGAAGACAAAACCCTCAAACACACCTACACTTTTGTTGTGAATTTCGATTTTATCTTGAAGGACATGGCTTGTCATCAGAGAGTTTAAATGGAAAAATTACGTGGTAAGAACTGTGCTATTGAAAAGACTCTTCATACTTGGGATGATTGATTGTGAATAATGTTAAGCTGGTTATGAACAATTTCTGCATTCTCTGATTTACTTAGTAAAGTTCTAGAAATTCCATCTTGAAAATATTCATTGCTCTTGAACTTGTCCTCCTTTGACTGCCCTAAAATTGTCATAGGAAAGTTCAGGGTTTAGGATTATATTTCATACCTTATATCCTGAAGTTATATAAACTTCATAACTTCATGGCTCTGAACAGATCCATAGGAAATACAGTTTTATTGGAGAGGAAATGTTGCTAAAAGCTGAATGTCCTTGAAACTTGGCATAAAAGTTCTTCAGGATACCTCAGAATACACCATACTGACAATCAATTTATACATTATCAGCAATTACATAGTGTCACTCACTGCAAAGCACATAAAGGAATATAAGCTATCTTGCTGACCTCAAATATGTATAATCAAGGGAGAAGTTGAGAGAAAAATTCTATGATGGTGTTTCTGTAGAAAGTAAATGTTACATAATGCTAGTAAATAGCACCTAATGGCCACTTGGTGTTATCTCTCAGGTATTGTTTGTGGAAAGTGTTTTTTCTTCAATGAAACTTCAATTTTTATTTTTTGTGTTTCACTTGTGCTCTACTTTACACAATTTTAATTCTCTTCACTTTTCCCCTCTCCATAGATCAATTATTACTGGTTATTACTTTCGTTAAACTACTTCAGATGTTGAATTAAGAATAGAGCATTCTTGTTTTCTAATGTTTCTGATAGTTCAGTTGGTAAAGAATCTGCCTGCAATGCAGGAGACCCCGGTTTGACCCCTGGGTTGGGAAGATCTCCTGGAGAAGGGAAAGGCTACCCACTCCAGTATTCTGGAGAATTCCAGAGACTATACAGTCCATGGGGTCACAAATTATTGGACATGACTAAGCAACTTTCATTCTTGTTTTCTGCTATATTTCACTACCTAACAGTTAAAAATACTAGCAATCACAAAATACTATACTTCTTATTATCCACATTATACAGTAAATTATTTGAACCTAGGTTAGGAAGTAGTTTTCATAGTTGAATAATCCTGTTAATAATGAAAAGACAACACATATTTTTTAAAGTTAAAAATAAAACTTTATTTAATGACTGATCAATCACAGGCTGCTAACTCATGGAAGTTTTGGAGGAAGTAAACCATCTGTTATATGGATGTTTACATACAACAGAAGAAGGAGAAAGGTAGGAACGTATCTCAAAAATGGTATAGGGAGTATTTTAACATTACAGAAGATTGATTCTTTAAAATAAATGGGTAGCTTCAAAACACTCCAGACAGACTGTTGACCTTGCCTGAACAAATACAAAAGAATAAAAGGAAAGAAAGAAGCACAAAGTATATAAAATGACCTCAAGTTGGATAAAAACAGGAAATCCTCTTATCTGAAATTGCCTTGTAATCCCTATTTGAGTGCAGCAAAATAAAGATTTCTATTTTATACTTTATTTTTCCTTTCCAATTTATAACAATCTAATTCCACTTTAAATTAATGCATCTGCAGTAATATTTTTCCTTTTATGCCCCAGTCAGTTGCATAGCTGCTTTTTCTATACTGTTATAAGTCTCTAATATGAAATGTCATTTTTACTCTAGTTCCTTCACCTACATAATATAATTTTTAGAATAACCTGGAAACACTAGTGGTTTTCCATTAATTAAGACGCCATGATTATCATTAATCTGAATCTAATTGATGCTGGAATTTGCCCTGAATTTAGAATCAGAATGCAAAACAGGAGAAATTGTGAAAATGGGAACAAATTGACATTTTTTTAAACATAGTGAGTCTGAATATATATAAATGCAATATGTTATATAGAGCAACTATTATTATTTTCAGTTAAATCCTAAAAAACATTATTTAAGGCTTAATCTTTTGCAAGCAGTCTGGCTATTTTTTTTCCTTAAGCCATATTCTTTGATAAGTACTACCAATAACAAAACTAAATATATATAAACATTTCATCATCAGACTACACATTTGAATTGCCACCGAAGAGGTACACTGTCTTGAACTAAATGCTAAGAAGCAGATATTTGAAACTAAGTTATTTCCATACCCTCAAATATATTTAATATTTAACTGTAGAATCTGGAAATCCTTAAATGCTATTTGGTTTTAAATAATGATGATATCTCTAACCCTCTAAGGAGCTTTCAGAAATATAAGAGAAAATATATATAGTCATTATAATTTGGTAATTATCAGTTAATGTGTTTATTTGCAAAGACAAGACATCCAGATATAATATATAACTCTCTAATGACAAAAATCCATAAAAATTAAAGATCCATCCAGTGAACTTTAGTTTTCATTTATGTGTAGACTTACTCAAGAAAGAAAGTCGTGTCTAACTCTCGTAACCTATGGACTGTAGCCTGCCAGGCTTCTCTGTCCATGGGATTTTCCAATCAAGAATACTAGAGCGGGTTGCTATTTCCTTCTCCAGTGGTTCTTCCTGACCCAGGAACTGAACCCAAGTACTCAAGAATTATTTTAATCAGCTGTATAATTTGATATTCCCATAATAGACATGCATTTTAAAACAGTTCTACTCACTTTTAGCTTACAGATCGTTAAATTTTTAACTTCTATATTTAAACTACAAGAAAAGCCTTTTTCCCAATTCAGTTTATTACACTCACATTTTTGTTTCCTTTTGGTTATCAGATCTGTGACACGTCCTAATAATAAATCAAATACACATAAATATATTTGAACTTCCAATCATCCAAGCAGATCTTGAGTTCTTTTTTTAAATTAATTTACTTATTTTAATTGGAGGTTAATTACTTTACAATGTTGTAGTGGTTTTTGCCATACATTCACATAAATCAGCCATGGGTGAACATGTGTTCCCCATCCTGAAACCCCATCCCACCTCCTTCCCCATCCCATCCCTCAGGGTCATCCTAGTGCACTAGCCCTGAGCATCCTGTCTCATGTGTCAAACCTGGACTGGTGATCTATTTAACATATGATAATATACATGTTTCTATGATATTATCTCAAATTGTCCCACCCTTGCCTTCTCCCACAGAGTCCAAAGGACTGTTCTTTACATCTGTGTCTCTTTTGAGGTCTTACATATAGGGTCATCATTACCACCTTTCTAAATTCCATATATACGCATTAATACACTGTATTGGTGTTTTTCTTTCTGACTTATTTTACTCTGTATAATAGGCTCCAGTTTGATCCACATCATTATAACAGATTCAAATGAATTATTTTTAATAGCTGAGTAATATTCCATTGCCTAAATGTACCACAGCTTTCTTATCCATTCGTCTGCCAGTGAACATCTAGGTTGCTTCCATGTCCTGGCTATTGTAAACAGTGCTGCGATGAACATTGGGGTACATGTATCTCTTTCAATTCTGGTTTTCTCGGTGTGTATGCCCAGCAGTGGGATTGCTGGGTCATATGGCAGTTCTATTTTCAGTTTTTTAAGGAATCTCCACACTGTTCTCCATAGTGGCTGTATTAGTTTGCATTCCCACTAATAGTTTAAGAGGGTTCCCTTTTCTCTGCACCCTCTCCAGCATTTATTGTTTGTAGACTTTTTGATAGCAGCCATTTTGACCAGTGTGAGATGGTACCTCATTGTGGTTTTGATTTGCATTTCTCTGATAGTGAACGATGTTAAGCATTTTTCATGTGTTTGTTAGCCATCTGTATGTCTTCTTTGGAGAAATGACTGTTTAGTTCTTTGGCCTATTTTTTGAGTGGGTCATTTATTTTTCTGGAATTGAACTGCAGGAGCTGATTGTATACTTTTGAGATTAATTCTTTGTCAGTTCCTTCATTTGCTATTATTTTTTCACATTGTGAAGGCTGTCTTTTCACCTTTTTATAGTTTCCTTTGTTGTGTAAAAGCTTTTCAGTTTAATTAGGTCCCATTTGTTTATATTTGCTTTTATTTCCATTACTCTGGGAGGTGGGTCATAGAGGATCTTGCTGTGATTTATGCCAGAGAGAGTTCTCCCTATGTTTTCCTCTAGGAGTTTTATAGTTTCCGGTCTTACATTTAGATCTTTAACCCATTTTGAGTTTATTTTTGTGTATGGTGTTAGAAAGTGTTCTAGTTTCATTCTTTTATAAGTGGTTGA